>QLOR01000059.1:0-21955 GCA_003313825.1 Sarcodon aspratus
AAAGACGCACGAGTGGCCCGGTTATCCACCAGTTATGTCTGCTGACTACGCGGAACGTCATTGACTTGTACATTTAAAAAGGTGCTGGTACTAACGCATCAAGACTCGGTGCGCAAAGAAACTGTTCGGAGTATCAACGAACTGAACTATGTGAATGCAGGGGAATGGTGTACCAATGAACAAGGAACGTGATCAATGCCTGCAACCAACTTGTTCAAACACGATGGAAAATGACTTGCACGGGTGCACACACCGTAATAACTATAGTCAGCTATATAAAAAACGCCTTTCAGCTGCCAAAAAAAAGAAAAACAACAACATCCTGACGCACACCCATAGTCCTGTGGTGCCAACATGGATCAGCTGAATGAAGATATTTACGAGCTAACTTCATACCAGGGTATGACATTTGCGACTGATGGATTGCCGTAATGCTCCATGAGGTATATCCAATTAGACGCGAATACCATGCTCGTATGTAGCGAATCTAACAGCCTGAACTGAAATGACACACGACGCGTCCTTGATGCAGAGCGTTTCGTACCATACAGAGAAAACCTTGGAGAAGCAGTTAGATAACGGATCAATAGCTAGCCAATGGGAAGAGTACTGACCATAGTCTTGATCCTAAGCATATCGGCCGTGTATACTTGAAAATACATTAATGTCTGCATATACACGACGCCCGTCAACCTGACCAAAAAAAACCGTCAAAGACTTCACATAATGACAACGGTCCATACGTACGCGCCACAGGCAAACCCTCCGACCATGACGGCACCAAGCGTAGTCTTGACGTCTGAGTCCATGGGGTGTCCTGCTCAATGCTTAGACGAGGGCGATTTACAACGGAGAGAGCGAGGTGGTCACGAGAACGGGAGACCACAGTGAGGTTGAGGAGCATAAGTAGGAGGTGGGAGTAACGCCGGCCCCACGATAACTTAAGGTTCATATGTATGTTATCGTGAGCTTCCCAAGCGCATGTGTGCGATCAATCCTCTAATTGCTCTATGCACGTGACTGACCGGCTTCATGGGCGATGTCGTTGTCCGGATGTTTGAGATTATACGTAAGGGACTTCCGTTCCCACAGGGTCAGCTCATGTTCCGAAGACCTAGTCCGAACAAGTATGCGCGCCTTGGATCATTTCAAATTTCCGGATTTATCCATAATTCCTCTGGCCCATGATCAACATAATTTGATAGCGGGGAGAGTGGTGATGAATACACTTTTTTCTCACCTCACGAGCAGACAATGAAACACTCATCCCTTTTTGAAAGCTGGAGCTTGCACCCTTGGGGGCTGCGATTTACTGCGGAGTCAAGTGTCGAATCACAAGGTTCACGTGAAGGACATTCCAGAAGAACTTGCTTGCATGATCCTAATGAGATATTAGCTTATTCCAATGAATTTCCTGGAAAGACCCCTAATACGTACCATTTTCCCTTCCGGCTCTCGTATACTGATATTACCGACATGATCTGTCAACAACGTAACCGTTCATCAATTGGGACATCTTACTAGGGATCCTCTTCACTGTCCGCGAGCGCAACATTCCATCTGGTACATGCGAGAAGCCTTTGTCATGCCTCGGTTTGAGGCCATCTTGTTCCGGAGGACAGGTTGAGCTTCAGGATGAATGTCGCGTCGTGGGCATTAGTCGGAGATACTGTGCAAAATACGTCTCCTGTCCCAACGTATCCTAAGGCCAGGGCCTTCCACTTTGGAAACAGACGAAGAACGATTCTCGATCTTCCATACGTTGTTAGATCAAGGCTGCGCAAGCTTTGCCAGCTTTGAGGAGATTATCAACAGAAGCATCAGTTCCTAGGCTTGAGCATTTCAGGTCCACAATTATCAATACACGCCACACAGAAATAGCTATCTTCGACGAGACGGCGGCACAGCTCTAGATGTTGATGCCTGGCTTTCGAAGGTCAGGGACATTCCGTCGGTGATGTCCTTCTACAGGAAAAAGAAGCCCCGAAAACAGGTGGTACAACACTGAAGCCAATGAGAATCGTATCTAATCAGGGGCGTGGAAAGTCAGGGACGGTGATGAGAGTTTTAGAAGTAAATAGCAGGATCCCCAGATGCAGAAAGAATTCGACAAGATTTCGGTTGAATGCCTAACTCGATGGGCAATGGGTAGTATTGCATTGTGACCGCCCACGATAAGTCCACTGCTGCAGACATGGAACGCCTCGGACCACGCTTCATTTAATTAAACCGAGAAAAATAGAAGTTCAGATCCGTTCGAGCTCACAAACGTGTACGGGAGCAGAACCCAGAAAGCCAAGAGGTAAAATAGCCCCTTTCGTAGCTGCAAGAGATCTCCAAAGTGTAGGGAGACCGTTCAATAAAAGATACGTGAACGTGGACAAGCGGAAAGTTGATGCGGAGAATCACAGAGTCGAAAGCGTTGTATATGGAAAGACTGACTAAACCCCAGTGTATCCCGACCACGGACTGCACCGTAAACTTCTGTGGCGTTCAAAATTGACATCATCAAGCTAGAAGATAGCATATGTATCCACGCACTGGGATAGAGCAGTTATCGATAGCGAGTGCACGTCCGTCGCGAACCTAGACATTACTGTCAGAACTTCTCTCCAGTAATAACTTTGAAAGAGAGTGGTGAAGTCCCGAAAGGTCCGGGAGGCGCGTCCAGTGAGCGTCAATGCCAAATCGCGCGACTGAGTCGGAAAGTTCGTTTGTTCACGCTATATATAACCTGTAACTTGGAAACACCAAACTACAAAATATGAGCGCTGAGACGACAATACCTTCTTGAAAACAAAGGATAGTTGCTCTTACCTCCATTCAAGTTTTGAAAAAAATCCGTTTTCGGCGATTTGACGCGATGACTCTGCGAAAACGATAACAACCAAATATCTGCTGCACAGTGGCAGAGATCCCCCCTAGTAGGGTGCAAGCATTCAATCTAATGAGTCTAGTCTCAACTATGATATCTTTCTCATCCCCTCAAAATATTTCTCCGAAGCTTCAGACCCAGGGCGCCGTTGATGAAAGAATCAACCGTGACCATCAAGTTTGCTACGACATCCCCCTTGATTCGCCGATACGAGTAAATCGCATGATGTTGTACTTTATCCGGCTTTCCAGTCCATTGAAGCTGTCAACATTCGATGATCAAAGCCATCAACCACCCTCCTTTACTTGCGCCTGATGGTCGTTCAACTTCGATTCGTGACGATCATCAATGATAAAGCGACAACCTGCCAGTGTGAGGCACTTCGTTACTTGCAGTGACCGCGCACAAGTCCCAGGCCATTGTAGCATTGTTCACGTGTTAGAGGTCAACAGGAACAACAAGTTCATCCCCTTCAGGCTGGTGTTTTTATCACTTGTTTTGGCCCTGCAATTTACTATTCGACACAACTAGCGAATCAGCTGTACCAGGAAATCGAACACCACAACACTCGACAAAGGATCTCGTTCATGTAAGTTTTAACAGCTGAGGAATTCCGCCGACTCTCCAACCTAAATTGCTGTGCTACAGAGAGATCGCTGGTCAAGTCCAGTCGCTGCTGGTCTCTGGTTTGTAGGAAGTTAAGATTCTTTATGACGACAGCGATTTCTTGTGTTGGACTATGGTGAGAATCATGTGGATGATCATGGAGTTCAAGTTGTTCATTGGTGATCACCAGCGATCGATCTCCTCATGCAAAGGAAAGCAAAGTAACATACCCCGGCTCTTGCGATACATCAATGGATCAGGGGTCAACCGAACATAGATTTATCACTGGTGACTTTTGGAGAAAGGTTAGGAGAGCCTTGTCTGGGTCCGTGGTCAAAGATGTTTCAACTGTTCACATGGATTACGATTCTCCATTCAGCAGATGAACTTCATCCGGGCTAACAAGGGCCATCATAGATAACGGATTTCGCGCACCGTTGACAGTCTTATCCGGAGATGGGATATTTAGAATTCATTGTTGGATACAAAGGTGAGCTCAAATGGACCACATCCACAGCAGCTGTCGCATTAGCACAATGGCAAAGGACTAGAGATAGATTAAACAAGAAAAACAGAACTACGGAACATGTGGCGGTCCGAACCCTTGCTAGTGCCAAAGCCTCATCGTCTCCGATCGCTGCTTTGGACACTTTCGCAGACCGGCATATTGGCCCTGACCAACGTAACCTCTTCATTCACTGCTAATATTTCAAATATCGCTCGTGAATCGCAAATGCAGAGGGGTATCAGTAGTGGTGTTCAATTTAATCTTTGCATTTTAGGGTATCTAGGGAAAATGTCTTCTCATGCTCCCACTGTGTGGAAATTTTTCTTTTGTCGTTATCATTTTTTGGGCCCTTGTGGCGAACATATGTGTATATTTTGAAGAAGAAAAAGAGAATTTAATGCTCTAAATTAAGGAAATCAAGCTCACACCTTCCTTTCTGCACAGATTACAATTGTTTGATTGTTAGACTCATGGAATCATGTGCGAACATATAACTCCCTGTAACCTCAATCGGGATTTGTTGTTTAAGAGGTCATCGATCATACGCGATGGTGAACGTCAAACAGGAAAGTATAACAAGGTCCTTAGATATCGCAGAGCCATTTATCCTGTAAGAGCTCCGACGCACTCGGACGCACAGAAGGATCGATGGTTAAACACCGTCGGATGAAGGTCGCAGCGGCCACGACTTCCTCCTCATTGTTGACGCGTTTGTAATTTTGAATGCAACTCTCAATGCTGCGGGGAAAGAGCTTCTTGACGCGGAGGAGCTCTCCTGAGGAAACTTGAGCTTTATGACACGGCTTAGAGATGGTTAGAATGCTCACCCTGTTCGTCAAAATACTTGTCCCGACCACTGCAAGCCGCCAGGAAGGAAAGGAGCCGAGCATTGAAGCGCGGCACCCGTAAGATACTCGAACACCTTTAACGTGACAAATCCATCCATCAGCTATCCTACACGTGAGATAACTGCGTCAACTCACAAGACATCCAACAGATCATATGTCAACGGGAGTGGACCAACGATAACCAAGAATGACTTCGGGTGCCCGGAGTATCGCGGGTTGACATTCGTGTTCTGGTACAATCTTCTCGACGGGTACAGCTTCAAAAGACGCATATAGTTGTGGGAGTCAGAACAGCACTTTGTAAGCTCACCTTCACCATAATCACACAGTTTGACGGTCAGATCATTTAACGCTGGGTCGACACCAAGGTCGGGAAGGGGTGGGGATCTGACTGTGATGATTGGATCTGGCGACAAGTCAAGCTCGATTCGCGGGTCATAAGTAGTGGACGGGTTTCGGATCAAATAGACTTCAATTGTTGCATCTGACCCTTTCATGAGACCATTATGTTCTGCGGTTTCACATCTAGAGTGTACATCAGCTCGTTTTCGACATGAAATAATATAATTGCCAGTGTGGACCAACCCGCATTCGCGATGAAGATAGTCAAGAGCGAGCAGAACTTGTTTAATGATGCGCTTGGTAAATTTTACGGAAAAAACGCGACTTGGTTGGATCCGTCGAAGGTTGAAAGGTATCTGAACCAAGTACATCGGTCACCAGGGACATGTGAGGACCATGATAGCTGAAGCAAACGAAGGAGTCGCGAAGGGTGAGACAATGTTGATATCTCTGATGCTCTGGATTTGCGGTTGTGACCAGTTGGATAGACGGCAGTTCCAGATTTTGTGGTAAAAATCCCTGCGGTCATGTTTGTGGTAAGTACTTTGACTCCCACAAATCTCTGGCCAGTCGAGGGCGCCCTACTACTGACTTTGAAGACGAGGTGAGCAAGGTAGATTGAGACGAAGGGCGGCCCTCAAAAACAAAACTCACGCATGAAACCTAGCCAACCAAAAACTTGAATTACCCTCAAATCCCAGCCTCCGAACTATCTCATACGTGCCACCAAGGATTTTACCACCCTGTAGTCGTTCCCCCAATTCGAGAGGATTGAAACCAAACCCAAGCTCAGATTTAAGAAAATGCGGTTCTTCGTCGCAAACAAATTCCTCGCCACCTTCTTCGTCACTGACTGGTACAGAAACGTTCAACTCGTTGAATGGTTTAACATCTGGTTTAATTTGGGCGCTCGTGGCTGCACGCTGCGTTTGAGCCAATGGTGTATGTATAGTATATCGGAGGTCTTGGATAGTAATGGCATATCTCTCTCCAAAGAACGCGGGAGACCAATGACTTGAGGTGTCAGAGTATTCGTGAGTATGACAATATCAATTTCAAGTTCAACTCACTCGTCTAGGATTGGTAGAGGTTGCTGGTGATGGCGGCAATAGTCTCTTCATCGTCTCCAGTTTCGTCATCACGCTCGTCAGCTGCAATGGCCACCTCCAACTGCAGGTTGAAAACGACTTCTTCGTTGGCTGGTTCATCATTACCCTCGCTTTCCGATCCTGACCGATCTTCCAAGTTCTCCGCATCGCGAACAGTTTCTTCATCTAATATTCGACTTCCTGTCGGATCGTTATCTGTTACTGTCATGTCGTTTCCAAAATGCCGCTTGAGACGTCTTCTTGCGGTGCCAGTCAAGCGCTTGGCGTGATGACGACGTAGCTCGCCTTTCACAAACGCCGTGTCTTGTAGCATTTTCGTTCCCATTCTGTTATGTTTTTTGGTCTTGATGTCACCTAGTTTCGAGAAAAGACGCTCCACAGATGCAGAGTTTGGGAGAAACTAGGTGACATCAAGACCAAAAAACATAACAGAATCATTGGGGAGTTGCGGGTTTGAATCCCTGAGTCTCAGACTGTACAGATAAAGAAATACCCCGGTGGCAATTGACCCTGCTGTAGTACTGAGAATTGAATTGACTGACCGACCTACCCGTTAAGACACGGATTAGTCAATTGAGTTTGACGGGTCAGTAACAACACTGCGCTGTGATGATTGCCCGAAGGTGCTCTATGTTTTCCGGCAACACCCCACTGGATGTCTTGCCACCGCTATCAAACATTTGGTTTTCGTAGACAGGGATTCCCTGCTATAACAATCGGCAAACCTCTAGACCTTGCTCTCTGAGAACCTGACGAATAAGTGTCGCATCTTGATATAAAGATTTAGGCATTTGCGAAACCATTGACAAAGGGTGTTTCTGGTAAAAAAAACAGGAGCTCTCCAAAGCACGTATGATCCTAATGAAGGTCTTATAAATAGCTGCTGGTCCGGAAGGTCTTTCCATCGTGCAGGAAGTTTGTCGATTATGTTCGTTTTGACCAATTCCTCACCCACCTAGTCCATGACATAGACAGACGAATCAACAGGAAAGATTTTGATCAAGATCCAATCGGTATGTCGACTCGAGTATTCTCTGAAAGATATCGAGTATGAATCCTGACATAGAAATCTCTCATCGTTGTAGGTTTTCGAGAGCAGTTTCGAGAGCGTTTGTGTTCTTTATTCCTGAATGACGAGGGCGGTAAATTATAAATTACCTCTTTTTGAGACACGATCTTATGCAGAGCACAAGAAACCCTATTGTTACCTTTTCGCAAGTAAACCGGGTCTTGAAAAGAGTTCAGTGAACGAGATGTTGGCAGAACCCAAGCAGAACCGTTGTTGAACGGAATCCACTTGCCAATAAATCATGTGATCAACCGTTCCTCTCACGTGATGGTCGCCACCCGACTCGGTTCGAGTTTGAATTTGAGATTTTGTTACATGTTTGCCGAACAAATGTCGCAGAGTCGTTTACCCATGCTACACTCAGCATCTTCCCTTGGACAAGAACCAGTATCATCAGTTCATCCTCTACGTTCCTCCTCGTCAGTTCCGATGTCCACCAGTCTTAAGCGAAGAGCAGTTATTGAAGAAGACCAAAACCACCCACCCAAGAAACTCCAGGCTATTGCCGAAAGCGACTCTCATCAGCCCTTGCGTCCTTCCAGGACTAAAACCAATTTACCTCCTTCTTCTTCTAAATACGTCAAGTCATCACTCACGATCCCAAAGGCACCCGCGTTATCAACAACAACCAGGCGAACAAATCGCGCAACTAGCGCACCTCCAAAGTCCTCTACTATTGCCACTCGTCTAGGCTCATTCAATACACGGCCTTTGCCCAATACTGCAAGCGGCAGATCAGTTTCCGCCTCTTACAACCCCACGGACGATCATCGATTCCAAGACCTTCAATTTCAAGTCAGGTCTATCGAATCAGCTCGCGCTGAAGATGCTGCTCGTCTCGCGACAGACATGGAGGCCGAACGTGCAAAAGTATTTGACCTCCAAGAGAACCATCTCGCCTTGTCACGCGAGCTAGCGGCAGCCAAATCTCAGGAGCTTTCACAGCGCAGAGATTTGATGAACGCCAGCGACGAAATCGAAAATATCAAGAAGAAGCACGCTCGTGAGGTCATGGAGCTGGAGATGGACCTCCGGAAGCGTGACAGAAAAATCCGAGAACTCGAAGAAGACGTCCGTGTGTGTACGGACGATCTGAGAAGGGAAAGGGATAACAATTCAGTCCTGAAAGCAACAATATCTGAGCAATCTACCGCTCATATCGCTTTGAACGCTCAGATCGGTGCTTTGCAGGGACAGTTGTCTGCTGTTCAAGTTGCATCCGATTCGAATTCTTCATCAGCATCTCATTATCGCATTAGGTTGGAAGCAGCGGAGAAACGGGTCGAATCTCTCGAGCAAGAAGCCCGAGAGGCGGAGATGGTCAGACGACGGTTACACAACATGGTCCAGGAATTAAAGGGAAACATTCGTGTATTCGCTCGTGTTCGACCGCTTCTCCCATTCGAGTGTTCATCGTCTTCTTCCTCTTCCTCGTCTTCTGGTTCTGATGATAGCATGGATGTCATGGCACAAATCAGATTCCCCGATAACCATGATCACAGGGAAATAACGCTAAGTACCTCAAGTGAAAGTGCGACTGGTCAGGAACGTAAGGAAACTTGGCAATTCACTTTCGATAGAGTAAGCTATATCATCTGTTCACGGTAAAGCCATTTGATAGATTTTTCTATAGGTGTTCGAACCGAGGTCCACTCAAGAGGAAGTGTTTGAAGAAATCTCTCAACTTGCGCAGAGTTGCACAGATGGCTACAATGTTTGTATTTTTGCTTATGGACAAACTGGATCTGGCAAATCGTTTACGATGGAAGGTGGGCCGACGGAGAGCTCTTCAGGAATGATACCTCGAGCAGTTGAACAAGTCTTCCGGGTCGCCGAAGAACTCAAGGCTAAAGGCTGGCAATACAAGATGGAAGGTCAGTTCTTAGAGATAGTAAGTTTTCTGTTTTCATTGTATCTCATGCGATGTCAGTTGATGATTTATTAGTATAATGAAACGATAAACGACCTTCTGGGTACTGGCGAGCTTGATAAGAAAAAGCATGAGATCAAACACGACAGAACATCCACGAGAGTTACAGATGTCAACGTGATGTCATTACATTCGTCGGCGCATGTCCGGTCACTACTGTCCTTGGCGCAATCAAGGCGCACCGTGGCCGCGACCCTTATGAAGTGAGCATGGAGTGTCCCACGCACATAATACTGCTGATCTTTGCGCCCCAGTGAACGCTCGTCTCGTTCGCACTCCGTTTTCACCCTGCGTATCTCTGGGAGAAACGCCGTCACTGGAGAGACATGCGAAGGGTGTTTGAACCTGGTGGATCTAGCAGGGAGTGAGCGGTTGAAAGAAAGTGGGGCCGGATCAGATAAGGACAGATTGAAGGAGACGCAGAACATCAATAAGAGCCTGAGTGCGCTAGGAGATGTCATAGCTGCTCTCGGAGAGAAGGGTGAAGGTAAAAGTGAGAAGCATATTCCTTACAGGAATTCCAAGGTAAATTCAAGAAGTTGTATCGTATATGCAAGGCAAGATTGATATTTCCTTGTAGCTCACTTACCTGCTTCAACACTCTTTGAGCGGAAATTCAAAGACTCTGGTAAGTGTTTCGATCCGAGGAAATGATCAATCTTACCTCGGTTTAATTTTCAGATGGTTTTGAATTTATCTCCTCTCGCTGCTCATCTCAACGAATCTCTGTGTTCCCTGCGGTTTGCCACTAAGGTGTGTGATGTTTTTTAAGACATGCTTCACTGAAAGTGACTAATAACGCATCTCTTAGGTAAACAATACGACGATTGGAACGGCCAAAAAGATCTCCAAAGGGTCCAGCTCGTAACATCTACTTTTCGTTTCCCTTTACCAGCCGGTATTGCATATCATGTATCATGGACAATTTCTGACTGCATTGAATCTCCGAAACATTCTTGTATTGATCTCACCGCCACTACGGTACCAATTAGGTTGAATAACATACAGGTATATGTGTGTGTCCAAAAGAAAGTCTCATTAAGCCGATAAGTTGGTTAGGTGTTTAATGGTGGTGACTTCAAGGCCTCCCTCTTGACCTCACTAGCCCATTTAAAAAAATTACACTTGAACTCTGGATTCACTTCTTCACGCAGTCGCTCGGATCTGCCCCTATCGTAACCAGGCCCAACAGGTCTAAAGGCAAAGTCAGTTCACGGACGGAGTTTAGGAGAGTAGGACAGCCGCTCACCTCGAACAAACGAAAAACTTCTTTCCTTTGTTCGGACCCGGCTTATTCACAGTAAGTTCTTTAGCCGGCTCATTGTGGACAACGCATTTGGGAGGAGCGAGCGGAGCAAGGAGATTCGACCACGTTGATTTCGATGTGGTCGCAAGGGTAGAACTAGAGGTGGAACGATGGTGTTTTAGGGACTTTGAGGGTTGTGGAGGAGGTTGAGAGGATGCGAGTTGACAAGCAAATTGGTAGTCTGCTTCGAGCTGCTGCCCGGCATCTATCGTGGACGTTCTTGCGACTGTATAATTCGGACCTGAGTTTTCCGCTTCTGGAGAGCTTGTGGGCGTAGCTGAAGACAGAAGCGTGCCTTTGAGAGTAAATGATGAGGTACTGCTGGAAATATTGGAAGAAGATGGCTGAGAGCTAGATGAGAAGAATGTGGAGAGTTTTGTTTGCCCAGTTTTATTTCTCGGCTTTTTGGCTGGCTTCGGAGAAGTTGTCGCAGGAGTGGGGATGGACTCCTTGCGTTTAAGTGAGCTTGTCCCATTTGATGGTGTCGATGCAGGTTCCGGCGGAGAAGGCGTTGGATCTTCGGCTGATTGAGGCGCAGGCAACACACTCGAGTCTGGTGAGACAACTGTCCGCTTGCCAAAGAATGTGGACAGCATCGTTTGTTTTCCTGAATACTCGTCCCAGTATTTGGAAGCCAACCGAGGTGGATCTCGTATTGCTTCACTGTCCAGCTTCATGGCTTGACGCAAAGAAATCGAAGCACCGTCTGCGGAGGTTATTTCGTCGTGAAGGTCTACATAAATAGGGCAATGATCCGAGCCTTTTAGTGAAGGCAGTATATCTCCATGTTTGATCCAAGGAAGCAGGCCCTTGGTAACCAATATGTAGTCGACTCTTGTGCCATAATTCGAGTCTCGAGCGGAGATTTTCTGATTCCAGCCTGAACAAAAGTAAGTCTGCGCCATGCTGTTAGGCTAGAGAAACCACGCATACATACATGTGTACATTCCTTGCCTATCAGGCCAAAATGTTCTGACAATGTCGGTCATAGGGCCTTGAGGATTCAACCAGTTGCGAAACCAGGCTCTGGCAGGGTGATCGTAGAAACATGTAGCGTTACTGGGAAGGTGGCCATCGCAATGGTCCTTTGGCGTAGCGCAGATATTGATATCCCCTATAACGATGACTTCTCGATGTTCCTTCTCAACCAGCGTCCGAACACGTTCGCACAACATATGATGAAAGTTCATCTTGAAAGGAAGTCTCGCGTCCGAGGTCTCGTTCGGACAATAGACATTAATCAAAACGAATAGCCCGAAATCGAGAACCAGAGATCTGCCTTCAGAGTCCAAGGGAGCCAGGTTTGTCGAAGTGTCGGTCTGTTCGTCCGGCATAAGGATCTCGTCCATTTCGTGAGCTTGCGGGTACGACGCAGATATTCGTTCGTCTGGGCAGAGTGGCGGTTTTGGCTGTATAATTCCAGTCAAACCCTCCTCGGCCTTCAAAGGAACCTTGTTGGCATAAACTGCGACGCCGCTATAGCCTGTTTTGCCTTTTCCTGTCGGAAACGAGAAGAACGAGTCATAAGAACCCGGGAGCACGAAATGGCGATCCAGAGTCTGTCGTGAACTTTTCATTTCTGACCATCGCGGTTCAACGCCGTAGGTAAGTACACACGTTCGCTTTCACAACAAGGAGCGTGTAATCACCCTGAAAACAGATAATATCCGCGTCGAGCTCTGCGAGGATCGCTTCTCCGGTCTTCAGAGTGTTCCATCTGAAGAGTACAGGTCATAAATCGGGATATATAAATGTGTGAAGGACGATAGGCGCACGGATGGTATTGTGGTAACGTCCGTATCCCGTTCTGAGTTTGTGCATGAGAGCTCTGCAAACTATTCACGAACAAGTCACTCACGATGTTCCAGGACAATATTCGCATCGCCAAAGATTTGGAAGCGGAGAACGTCGATGGATTGGCGCGGAAGTATTTCCCGAGCCACGTGCGAATATGCAGTTGATCGAACCACGAACTCCTCCAGCTTGCTGCTTGGCTGGTCCGCTGAATATAAGTACTTTACATTAACCAGCCTATCACGAATACATTATATTATACCAAAGGTCATGCTAACCTCAACTTTGCAACGGGGATGCTGCGGGGGTTTTACACAAGTCGTTGATCTAGGGACAGATTACAGTATAGTAATTACTCGCCTTCTATGTCCGACATTACCGCATCCTGTATACCCTTGTCTTCATGCTGTAGCAAAGGCCTAGCTAATGACAAATATATTTCGCACGGCTATCACATCAAGTACTTTCTCTCGGACAAGGCTAAGACGTGTAGATATCTATAATCACCAAAAACCTCGTCAAATATTCGGAAGTTTTGCGCGGATCCCAAAAGATTGCACTTGCATTGAGCAGTGACGGCATCCGTCTGTAAAATATCATCATCCTGGCGAGAGCGCAGCTTTCCATCTACCGATTCTGGGAGTACATAAATTGACATCTCACAGAACCTGAGAAAGGTGTATAATAAGACAGGTGCAGAAATGTGGATCCGCCAGAAAGAATTGCAGGGAAATGACGTTCGCAATAGTCCTGCAGTACGATTGTGGGCCTGGGACTTCATGTCAGAAAAAAAGGAAAGATGGGAAGACCTGCAAAGCCAATATTCGAACCGGCTAGGCATACTGTGGGGAGAAACTAGTCGAAGAGCACCGGAAAGCAGGGAAACTCGACGTGAAGCACGAGGCGCAGGCTCTCTAGTGGATGCAAGGCAGTATAGACTGGTCTGAGCATGTGGTTCAGCGGATTTCGCAGTAACCGCGAGCCCGATTGCGCTGTCTAGGGACCTTCGGCAGTTGTGCGCAATGTAACCCAGCCTCAATTGTGACGGCTGCCGTCGAGACGCCATACTCAGTAGAATTGTGATGTTGAAACGGTCTGGACAGAACTCGAGATGACAACACCATACTGGTGCATCAATTTCTCTTGTCTGGTGCGCAGCCGGCAGCCAATTTGACCAAATATCGAAAAAAATGGTGCTAAGAATAACATCGACAAGACTGAAAAAGGTGACCGCAGTGTAGGCTTGTCAATTCGCTTATCTTTGGCCAGTAGTTCGCATATCCTGATTTGACGGAAGTTTGTTTGGGACCTGAGGGATATAGTGTTGAAGGCACTATAATTGATCGGATAAGAATATATCAGCAGAAATAGAAGAGCGTTTGGATCGCACTGCTATAAGAGGTCAATGGATCAGCAACAGTCAACGGGACTAGGGTAATCACCCCACTCACTTTGATGTGCAGATTTCTGGGCCTAAATTGTTCAGCCGGAGAAAATACATCCTCAAGACGTGTAACAACATTCTGTCAAAACAATCAAGTAGAGCCAACAAAGTTCCGCTCAGCCGCTTGATAATCAGGCTTCCTCGTAATTGATGAAATCTCTGACACTCCCGTGGGCGTCTGACACGAAACCGATAGCAGATAGACGCCTCACTGTAACTTCATTTTCTTATCGAAATCGACCGATTTCATCTCCAGATTCCTCGGGTCGTTTTGCGGATGGCTGGTAGTACCGGGTAAGCCACCATAAAACTGGACCTTCTTTTGAAGTAACTTGTTTCTGTGCCGGCGCTCATAGGCTGGAAACGAAAAAGTGGCGTGATTGAAGGTTATCGTATCCATATGTCTCCTGACTGTAGATGGCAGTGACCAGATGTGTACGGCAGAGCGAGCTCCGCGTAATAGCGACACGTTCAAAGGTTTCAGAGATTCGTAGAGTTATGACAAGCAAGATGGTATCATGACGTGAGACTAGGAGTGAAATAAGAGGGCAGAGCTTCATGGTGTATATGATTACAGTAGTAACCAAGCGACTCCGAAACACCAAGAACGGGTCCTTTAAAACCAAGAGGTCACAGAGAGCTGAGGAGTTAAAATATGAGAGCGCAATAAGGGAATTGAGATTCTAGAAGACCAATGGCTGGTTTGCGCGGTGATAATGGTAGTAGACGGCCCATATATCAATAGACAGGCTGTCACGAGTGTCTGTTCAAGTCGAGTCTCCACCACATGAGCAGGGACAGGATACCTGTGGCAGTCGATGGACAGGCCGAGAACTGGATGATAGAACAGAAGCAACTCGCAGAATCTTCTTGCACATATAGAATTGGTCAAGTTTCCTTTCAGTGCCCCAAGTCATGGATAGTCACGAGGAGCAACCAGGATCATGGTGTGTGAGGAAGAGAGGGAGGAGAAGTGATCGACCAACAACGAGTGACTCGACTCGGAGACTTTCATGTTGGGCACTGGATCGAGGGGAGCTCCGAGTGAGCGTTGGACCCAAGGGTTCGAATCTATGTAAGATAGTGCGACTCTATACCGTAACCGTTCTGTAAACAGTAGTGTTCACCCCGCCACGTTGTGATCATTCCCCTCGCCAACAACCACCTCTTGCTCTTTCTGCTGCTGTACATCGTCCTCCCCGTTCTCACAGCATACTGTTGTATTTTCTGTTCTAAAACACTCCACAAGCCAACGCTGACCAGGTATGAACTGAGCATTCCCTGTTTGTCCTATGCTTTTCTCTCAACCTTGCAGTTCACGCAGACTACTTTTGATTTGCACAACGGCTGGGAGGAAAAGATGCCAATCAAACACTTCGACAGTGCGTGTTTTTCATTGTTCGATAACTCTTCGCGCGCCGCCCTAACACCTTTCTGCAGACTACCTGGCAGGAGGCAAACACACCCAGAACTTGCCACTTTCTGTTCTCTCCGACACTCGCCTGGGTATCGACGCCGCGTACTACTTACAATCAATATACGAACACCCCCCTGGAAAAGAGCCTCTTCTCTCTGCGACCGGTGGTCTGCCTCTGTCCCTGACGCAACGAATCGAAACCGATCTTCGCACTCTCGAAAAACTACGTATCAAACCAGTCTTCGTTTTCCCAGGTTTGACCCCGAACAGACGATGGAAACACGTGCAGCCTTCCATGATGCACGACCAGAACGAAGCTTGCAGAGACAGGGCCAACGCGTGGGGTAGATACGAAGCCGGTCAGGAGGACGCGGCGACGAAGTTGTTCGAGCTCAGGAGCGGTTTGCATCAATGGGATCTATGGAGGATGGTCTTGCGCATTTTCAGGCATAGAAATGTTGAATTTATGGTTGCACCATACATCGCTTGGGCTCAGGTGGGTCGTTCTATCTCTTGATTGCTGCCATCCATGTTAACCAACGACCACATCTAGTTGATATATCTCCAACGCCACCCAAAATCTTATATCCATGCCATCTACGGGCCAACTGACGGCCTTCTCTATCCAGGCGTTGACAAGCTCATCATTTCTGTCGACCTTGTTTCCCCTGAACCGTCCTTCACCTCTGTCTCCAAACGTAGTATCATGAGCGATCTTGGTGTCAACGAAGAACACTTTCTTGATGTTGGTATCTTGGTCGGTTTCGACCACTCTCCGCCGTTTCCTCCATCTACTCACGAGCAAGGCTTGAAAGCAACGGTAGACATGGTCAAGTACTACAAATCCGGACATGCAGCCGTCCTCGCTTTCGGTGACCATCCTGTAGTAAAAACAACTCAGTATGCGGATCAGTATGCCCGTACGCGTGCGATGGTGAAGTACTCACTAATCTTGTCTTCCGAGGGTACCGTTATGCCTCTGCCTTTGGCTATTACTACATCTTCCCCAGCAAATAACGCGCAAAATAGCAACCATCATACACCCGCTCACCACCATCCAACTGCAGCCGATATCCCATCCGATCTTCATGAAATCTTCACCCATCGGCTCCCAGATGAAGTATACTATTATTTGTCTCGTGGCCTGCTTGGTCCTCAGTCTCTTGTCTGGTTGACTACAGGCCAAGTCATCGAAGGTCCCCCTTTAGATAACGGAGATACCACGGAATACAGGAGGTTTGTGAAGGAGGTGATCACAGAAGGACAGACCGGCCCTCGCCCCACCACACTTGCTTTGATCAGCACCGTCTGTCACAGCTTTTGGGCGAACAGAAAAGTAACGCCATATTTCTGGTTTGAGCAGCCTACGAGCCCGAGCCATCACGGCAAGGCGCTTGTTGCACATAACTCGCCACAGACGTCTCAGTTGGTCGAGAGAGTTGGTGGATGGATGGTGCCATCCGCTCTTGTTGAAGAGGAGCTGAGAAGACAGAATGTAAGAGATCCATGTCCTTTATTTCATGTGTGCTCATGACTTTAGTCATCGACGATTGATTTCGCGCTATGTCTCGGAGCGACAGCATCAGAAAAGCTAGCTGGAAGGACGAAGACAAAGAACCCTACAGCCCTGGAGAAGAAAGATGAAGTTGTTGCTAACGTCATCTGGAGGTTCCTCGAGCTGAGAGGGTAAATGATTTCCCGACTTGTATATCTGTATGTACTGAGCCAGGAACCGCAGATTTCTGATCAACTCTCATGCGCATTCGCCTTTGGCTCGAGCGATGTATACGGCAGTCCGCACAGCGCGTGTCAACGATAAGTTCCAAGACCCGCTGTACTTGTTCCTGGAACTAATCAGGGCGGGCGTCATGCATGGCCATCTATGGTCTAACCGCGCATTCAGCGGGGGACCCAGCTTTGGAACAGGTGAGAAAAAAGTAGCTGCATGCCGTGGGCGATTCTCAACATATCTAGAGGACGAAAAGGCATGCATGTTGCTTGTGATGCGAGTTTTGAGCATAGTTCCGTTAAATTTCAAGGTGAGAGAATCCATGGCGCTCGATTTAGGTTCAAATTGCTCAAATAGGAAATATTTCTCCGATCCAGCCCCAACAATGGTCCGCGCCGCTGTCAAGAGAGCTGCTCGTGTTTAATTCATTCATCCGTTCGCTCACACGGTCTCTCCGTACGCTTTTGGAAGTGACAACGTTGAACATGCTCCTTCGAGGGGATGTCCGTCGAGCGCGTGATGATCTCCTGGACATCACCCTTTCATTGCCTTTCCAGAACGAGGTAAACACAGGATTTGGAATCCTGGCCAAAGTCTATCTTGATGCTCTGACGCACATCAATGGAGGACAGCGCGTTCGAGACCCCAACGGACCGGGCGTCCGGGAAGCGAAGCAGATGGCATTGGAAATATGCGAGGATACGTTCCCAGGGATCAAATATCCGAAATCGGAGGTTGAACGAGGATTTAGGTTCTGGGATGTGGTAAGTGCTATGACCAGTGTGTGTGTGGGAACAAGGAGATCTGACAAGGAATACGCAGGCGCTTACGGCCATGAGACAATTGCACTCGGAGAACGCAGTGTTACCTGAATTGGTGGACCAGTTTGAGGCTGCGGAAGCGTGGTTGGCGCCTATGAGACCATGAGTAAAAGGGTGAGAGCGGGAATTTCTCTGGGAATCGGAATGGTGTTGCAGAGGTGAAAAGGAATAAAAAAGGAGGAGGAGAGGGCGAATATAACGTTAGTTGGCGTGAAGTTCCGGAGAAAGGTAAGAGCGGGAGCAATGATACATACAAATTAATTACAAACAGTCGGAACCGAGGCGGTCGTAGCATAGCCGAATGACCGATCGTGAGAGAGCGGGAAGGTCTGAGCGTCTTCCAATTTCCAATTCGCTCTATCTTGCTATATTACTTATGGCACTCCCAATTATCTGCTCTCGCCTCTTTTCTCCTCACTACTACTCTTTGTGCTGCTTCCATGGTCTACTCTTATCCTCCGTCTGCCATGAATCCCTGCTCGCCTGAAACAATCCAGCTCATAGAAGTGCCACCGCCGCCGCCAGGAGCGTCCTTGTTATCGGTCCCATGCTCGACCGAGTCCTCTTCATACTGCTGGTCATCTTCATCCTCCACGTCCTATTCCCCGGCTTCAGAGGAAGCCGATCTCGACGAAGACGAGGACGAGATCGATTGCGAATCATATTGCTCTTCAGACGAGGACGATGACGATGACGACGGCGGCGACAACAAGAACAACAACAACGAGGGCAATGTTGTTTTCGATGATAACCGGTTTCCGCTAAAGTCCCAGTCAGCAAAGATGAGCCGAGTGCTTGCTTGGAGGAACAGTTTCGACAGCGTGGATGGATCTGATACGGGTAAGAGCCTCCCGGCATTCCGCGCCGATGATCACTCACACACACCGCTACCCATCAGAAATGTTACAATCGCTCAAACAAAAGTATGGACACATTACACGGGACGAGGGCGATCAGTGTGATCGTATTGTAAGCCACCGAACGTTTTCTCTCACCCAAGGATCACTTGTCTGATAAATTATTTTTTTTATAGCTTCGGTGCGGATTAAAGATGTCCATCGCATCATCGCTACACATTTGCTCGGCATGTGACGCTTCGTTCTCGACTATGCAACAATTACAGCATCATGCGAACGAAGAGGCATGTCGTGTTGCCGTTCAATATGGATTCGAATCGTGATATGTATATACAAATCTGGCTGTGCCCCCTCCGTCTCCCATATCTCTCTCGTCACTTGTGTTAGGCGCGCAGACTCGCTTGACCCGACCGACCCTGCATCACACATTTACATCCCCATCTCGCACTCTGTATCCCACGCATTATACCAGCATCTAGATACCATACGCACGCACACACCACACACAAACACACACACACACACACACATCACCCACGACTTTCTCCAGATTATGTTTGAATGTTGTTGTGTCTGCTCTCGGGGAGTTGGACGTTTATCTCCCCTTGTTTTCTTGTTTTTTGGGGGTTTTTTGTTTACAAATAACTTATCGGGAACGTCGCCATTACGAAATTACGAAAAAACGACCAGCTTTCCGCAGTAGATTCGGTTCTTGGTATTCAACGTTATCGATTATATATATAAGTATATATTTGTATGTATACATACGTTTTAGCGATACGGACACGCATGTGTATATATATATATCAGGGAGAGGGGGATCAATTGGAGGCGTCGGATGAACCCAAAGGCGTAACAAAGTTCACATGAATTCGAGCGAGAGAGTGAGAAAGTGAGAGTAATCCACATACGGGTACTCCGAGGAAATAGAACAAGCGTATCAGGTTTGGTAAGGGAGTGTGAGAAATTTCTCATGAAAAGCGTATTTGATCGCGCGAACTTCCCGTTGTGAGCTCATGGGTTGTTGTGTGTGTGTGTTCCACTTGATCGAAGGACTCCTCGGCCTAGACCTAGTATATATGTTGTTGTGCGGGTCATTGACAGTCGAGGAAATCATTGGTAATATGACCTGGTCACGAGTTGGCTTTTTGTTGACTTGACCAGAACACACAGCCAGTTACTTCGGGCCAAGGTAGCCGGTCCCCGAGTCGTGACGACACAACGTAGTCACAACTTGCTGGCAATCAAGCCACAGTCAAAGTGTTTTGACAGTCATTGACTGGTCACCGACTAGTAGCCACAGTCATTTGACCGTAACTTGTCGTTTCCGGTCATGACCGACCAGCACTGTTTAAATGGAGAGAGAGACACACACACACACAGAAAATCCAAGTCGTGTGTAATAGTAATTCGCACGACTAGCTCGGTCGTTTTGTCACTGTTCTCACCCCGTTCTCACCCAATTTCTCACACTTGACTCGGCTCTTTGTGAGAGAATTGTACGCACACGCAAGTGAGCCCGAGATACATACCATGTCATGACATGACACGGATCCGCCGGAACTACATCGAGCGCTACTAGATATATACAAGGTAGGCCCGCTTGAGTTGTACACATATATAACACATCCGTTCCGAGGGCCCGCTTGTTTTTTTTTGTCAGGGACAGCAAAAAAAAAAACTCTGAACGCGGATCATGCATGGATGACGACTCCGAAAAGGACAGAGAAAGAAGTTTGTGGTGGCGGTAGTACATGCCGATGGCCCCAATATCCTGCCAGTGAAAGTTCAATAAGATGCCAATTTCTGACCCTCTCTCATACGTAAATAGAGTACATACACACGCGCGCGCGTAGTCAAAACAAGCAAACGAACTCAATAGGCAAACATATGTACTTGTACAAGGGGATGATGCTTACAAATTGTTGTTACTTGTGTAATGATGTGTATTAATAGTATTAATTATGTTCCTTCCCCGGCTCTCTCGCGTAAGAAATTGAGAGCGGCGCGCGGGGTTGGGATTTTCCACCACCGGGCTTCCGGATATGGGACTCCCAAGTGGGTGGTGGGAATGATGGAGTCTGGGAAGATCACGATGATAACGGTAAGTTATGCGATTTCCAATGTGTGTGTGTATGAACGGGAGATATGTAGAAATGTGTGATTGTAATATCATATTGAACAGAATGGCCAATGCCATGGTCCCCGTAATCAATTGTAGCGTTGGTATGAAAGCCGCCGGCGGGGCAGAGTCAGCCGCGTTCGATTGATGATGGATGATTCATTGCAGTGGTTTTTCTGGTCTGACATGATCACTCGGTGTGTTGGAACTCTCAGATCCAATGGTGGTAGTTGTTGCGATTATAGATGCTCAGTGTTTCGCACGACTTTTGAGACCTCCCCATGGCATCTTTCTATATGATGTTGATAATGATGATGATACCGATGATGATAACCGATCCGACTCTGATCTACTGTTTGTTGGTCCAACAGCGATAAGCGTCTCACGCACGGTACAAAACAGCAAGCCTATTCATTCCATGGTATGGAAACAGGGGCCCGAGGGAATCGGCGTGAAACTGACATAAAGTAGAATGTATGTATGTTATGCTCGGGAGCAATGTTAGAGTAAGAATACCAATTGAAAAGAGTCTCATGTGAATCAGATTCCCCATGCTTGAGCTTGAACAAACATATGCTTGTAGAGAATGAGATCTTGGAGAGGCACAGTCATATGATGATGGTGATGATGGTGATGACAGAGATCAATCTGATTGTAAGTGTATCGCACCCGTAGTGCATTACAACCATGGGCCATGCATAACTTTAAGCGATATCCAAACATGCAGTGCACCCGCTACTGTACTAGGCTGCCCGACGTGTGAAAGATATACGTACCGAGAAATCAACTACGAGAAAATAATACTTGCTGCACAGCACTCATCACGGAGATCGCGCTCTTCCGACTCCGAATGTTCTCACAAACTGTGGGAAATAATAGAGAGTCAGCTCAGTGCCAAGACACACGGACCGGATTTGCCGTGGGACAGTGAGTTGTGGTGGGGGAGAGAGCGGCTTTGAAATCATGTCCAAGACGCTGTGGTCGCCATCAAGGCGAAAAAATTTACAGAGCGCGATTGAGCACGCAAGAGGACACAACACACTGTCTTGAAACACAGAAGAATTGTCCACGGTCCGACAAGGATACTACTGCTGATTCTCGCCGTGCACAGCGGACGTTGATTGAAGAAAGTTTTCAGCCATCGGATAGGCAACTGGTTGGCGAGTTGTTCTACACGT
>QLOR01000067.1:0-21375 GCA_003313825.1 Sarcodon aspratus
TTAGCTAAAAAAGGATTACATAGTACAGACCTATCTAGCCAGATTCCGTAGAATTCCGGTACAGAAAAGCGTCAACTTGAAATCATAAAATTCATTTTCAACTACTAGAGTCATTTTCAATACCTCGTGACACCATAGTACCAAAGGACAATCAGAGATAAAATAGAACTCTACAACTCGATAGGATTCCGTACAAACAAGGCGAAAGCAGACACTGTGGAACAGATCAGTGAAATTGCAAGTGTGATGAGCCACAGGGCTGGCATGCGTACCAAATGCATACTGTACGGGCAGTGCTTTAGCGGAGTTCGCTTTCTTCATTGGAAAAAAAAACTCACGTCTACAAAGAGCCTCTGGCGTTGCAAGACGTGGACGAACTCTAGGCTAATGACGTCCATGATGTTCACTGGTTTGATATTAGGACTGAGACTGAGGTTTGTTGCTGTTTATTAGGGAGAGGGAAAGCACTGGCAGAACGGAGACATAGCTCCTCGGGCTTCTTTGTATTTAAGAAGTGTATACCATATTACCACCATTGAGTAGTAAAACGCGGCGTGGTCGGAACAGTTGGAATGTTTGATATCTCAATAAAGGCAGCTGTGTTGAAAGGGAACAGAACCATCCAGACACGAGTGATTGTCTGATCAAGTTGAACTGAGTCGCAATAACTTGATCATGAGAGGACATTCAGGTCGAAAGTAACCATAACCGAGTCCAGATCGGGTGCCTACCACTCTGGCAGTAGCCGCCCGACTACTGTTGTAGTATGTGCGCTTGCTGTCTATATAAAATAGACGGCA
The DNA here is from genome assembly GCA_003313825.1 of Sarcodon aspratus. Classification (NCBI taxonomy): domain Eukaryota; kingdom Fungi; phylum Basidiomycota; class Agaricomycetes; order Thelephorales; family Thelephoraceae; genus Sarcodon; species Sarcodon aspratus. Next base: position 801 of record QLOR01000067.1, read on the forward strand.
TTATCAGTGATCGCCAGCTGGCCATGGGATAATGAACCCAATAAGATCAACATCAGGAGTACTACTGTAAGAACCGAGTTCGCCAGTCTTTCATCTGTCGCAAACGATGAACGTTTGGATACGCAGATATACTGCATCCACTATTGACAAATAAACTGCAAGCTTTGAATATGGATCAGTATTAACACGAGTAACATCAGGAACTAGACTTCATTTTTCCGCTAGAGACTGACTTGGATGCAACTCCTCGATTGCGCCCTTTTACATCCCTAGGTCCGAGTTTCATGAAAAAAAAAACTTTCATCATCACATCATCCTTCCGTAACATTCGTTTCCTATAGGTGTGATGATGATGAATCGGAGTTTCTGCGCAGCCGCTCAGACTAGTGAATTATCAGACTTAACTGAATGCAAGAACAGTCGGCGCTTGTCGCTTCCTCATAAACTCAACTAACATAGATACACAGAAGACCTAATGGAGCAGAACAAAGTTTTGAGAAGCTTAGAGATGAGCAATATATCATGTTTCGTTTTCGATCTTGTTAAGGGAAGGAGTCACTATTTTATCCTTGGGAAAATCAACGTATCATGTGAATTACTGAATGTATTGGTGCAAGACAGAATGACCTGCCTATTATCCAATTGCTTCATGTCTTCACTCTAGCAGCGATTAATTTTGAGACATTGGGAACGTGCGCATATACAATGGTAACCGCCTCCAGCTGCTTCCGACACCAAACTTTTGTATTGTGGAAAATCGGTGCGATGACCTTTATAGTGATTTCAGCCATGACCTTGGAATCCAGGGGTACTGATCAAGAGTAGATCTGATCATGGTTTCCGTATTGAGCTGCGGTCTGGGATCCAAATTTTCAATATGGAAAGGCAGGAAACACGGCAAGATCCATCGTACGGAGAAGCATCGTCATTGATCGGCTGCGTCGTTAGGACCTAAGGCAGTGATAATATCTAGGTTGACGGTGGAGGCCAGAGAGGGGGGACCCCAAAGAAAGTGTCGACATCCTGACATTCGATTGAGACAGTATACATTGCGAGCCCATTCCTCATCGAATCGCCACCAGACTTGATGGTGCGGATGAGTTCTGCAATGCTAAGGAGAATGCTAAGAGGTGACGAGCACTAAATCCTGGGCCAGTATAACCACAGGCCTGAAGCGTGCATAAGTTCATGGGCCGCGTCGGAACGCATTTTTTATTTCACCCTGCTCGTGACGGGAAGGCACCGGTTCAAGGGTCCCGTCACAAATCGTGTGGAAGGTACGAGGTATGACGTTGCAATTGTAGATGGTTCTACATGGGCTGGTCCTGGTTGAATTACAAACTATGTGCTAAAATGTGAGCCGGGTGGTGCTTGGAAAGGCGCAGTCAGATAATTTACTACACCAGGTCAGCGATTGTCCGACTGCGAAAGATCTGTTCCCTCCGAGTCGTGCTCCCCTCTTTTGCGCTACTAGTCAAGGCATTAACGTCCAAGAAGATAGGTGGCAAGACTAGCTTTGAAACGAGGTCGATGTGTTATGCAAAGGTCGTTCTGCTCGTAATGCGAAGACTTTTATGACTGGGATAGTACTGGGCAATACACTTTCGTCGGGATAACCGTTCGGAAATTTCCATGGCTTGTTGTATTCAAGTTCTGTCAATCTTTTAGTCCAGCTTGTCAGAAATGCTTGATATTGGTCCACCCACTTGATAAGAAATTCATAATGAACAAGGAGTCATTTTCCTGTCATGCGTATACGACATGGCTTGTTGGTCACCTCAAGTCTGGCAAAGTAGTCAACGCTATCGAGAGAACCGTACAGCTTCTTGTAAAAAGTCCAGATAGCGGCGTTCGGGCATGAGCCAGGCGCAAATACTAGCAAGCATTATTTGGCAACGGCTTCTGATCCAAACAAGGAATTGTCGGCCTGATCAAGAACTTCTACTTGTTTCACGTTCAGCTTGGTACACTATGATAAGATTCATCCTCGTGCAGGCCAGTATCAATGATAGTGACGCATTGGATATCATTAATACTTTTGTCGTTTTCCAGAATCGTCAAGGAAAGACGAGACTGTCTAAATGGTACGTTCCCTATGACGACGACGAGAAGGTATCTTATAACGCTGCATTCTGGCCAAAGTCACTTCTTCTTGCTCAATATTTCGACCTAGGTTCGCCTACGCGGTGAGGTACACCGGCTGGTAGCTCCTCGAGACCAAAAATACCAATCGAATTTTGTCGAAGTGCGCCTTAGTCAATCAATACTATATCCTACCCTTGGTCATTCTGACTTAGATTCCGTCGCTGTAGTTTCGTAACTACAAGATAGTCTATAGACGATATGCTGGACTTTTCTTCTGCATATGCGTCGACGCTAACGACAATGAACTCGCATACCTCGAAGCTATCCACCTTTTCGTGGAAGTCCTTGGTCAGTGACCATAACCCCCTGATCACACACCAAGCCCAAAACAAGCTCAAAAATGCCTTAGACACGTTCTTTGATAATGTTTGTGAGCTGGATCTTGTATTCAACTTTTACAAGGTCTGTCGAACACCACGCTGGATTTTCTACATGTTTGACCTCTATCTCTTCCTATTTCTAGGTCTATGCGATTCTTGATGAGGTATTCCTTGCCGGTGAAATAGAGGAAACAAGTAAAGAGGTCGTCTTATCTCGACTAGAGGAATTGGAGAAGCTTGAGTAAATGGTACGTTCTCTTATCCGTTCGCTTTCCAATTGGTTAATAACCCAGTAAAGTATCATGGTGTAATACCTAGGTTAATTATTGGACACGTATTCGGACTGATGTGAGCCAAGTGATTGTATACACGGTGCTACATTCGATGAGCTAATTCAGCGCACTGAATAGGACGATCACTACGATCAAGATACCGTATAAACCATGTGTGCCGCTATCCCAGAAGACTGCTTCAACTGCCTGAGCCACTGGTGCTTTGTTTGGATCAAGCGGTGATCTTATCAGCTGTTGCTGCACCTCTCACCACTCCAGCGTCATCGCGGAATGTCTTCAAAAGCCTTTGAGAATACATATACGGTTTCCACCCAAGCAGATCACTTCATTGATGGTTCCAGGACTGGTTACAGAATTCCACCATGCGACAATCCTCATGAGCGAATAACAACATCTCGCCGCAGCCAGGCGGCTCTCATCTCTTAAATAACATCTAAGTTGACCGATCTAGGTACGTAACTCGCCGAACACGTCAGATCCTCCAACTTGTCTGCTCCCTCAGAAGAGATGTTGGTGAACTAATATTCCATGGGAAGAGCTGTTATGAGAGGCGTGATCAGATATGATGGGAAGTGATTGGTATCAGATAGATGAGATATGAACTTCTGTTGGTAACCTTGACATTGAAGGCCCAGCTACAAAGAGTGTTTGAGATGCAAAAAGGTTCAAGTTAAGCCACTGTAGTGGGACCCGAAATAATCTAGAAAACATCGTTGATCTTGCATGGTTGTATCGACGTCGTGGTTGGCGATTTTCAGAAGATTTATACCGGCCAGGATTCCGAGTCGTATGTTCATTCAAGGTAGGACAGAAGGGAACAGTGCGGTATAATTACTAAATTTTCGAGCGGTACGTTTGTAACAGCCGTGCCCATGTGCAATTTCGGATAGCCCCGTCGAAACTTTGCCGCATCCCATCCAACTGCTGATTTTCGTCTTCATCTTTATCCGCCACTCGTCCTAATGACAGACCCAACGAAAAGTGAGACTGACCAGGTCTTCAAGATACTCAAGTCGCAGAAAGGGAACAAAGTTCGTTCATTTCGTTGCCTTGTTCAAATTGCCAAACATGTTGAGATCGATATAACTTATTAGGCGTGCTTTGATTGCAATGCTCGCAACCCGACATGGTCCAGCGTCACCTTCGGTGTTTATATCTGTCTAGATTGCTCTAGTGTTCACAGGAATATGGGTGTTCATATCAGCTTTGTGAGGTGCGTCTATCGTCTACGTGTCACATGCTCGAATTAAACCTAATATTTTCAATACATCAAGATCCACCAACCTAGATAGCTGGCAAATCAATCAGCTTCGCACCATGAAGGTTGGCGGAAACGGATCAGCCACTGACTTCTTTATGAAGCATGGCGGTTCCGCTCTCCTGACCGAATCCGACACAAAGAGAAAGTACGCTGGGAAAGTCGCTGATTTGTACAAAGAAGAGCTTGCCAGACGAGTCAAGGAAGATATCGCAAGGCAAGTATCGAATCTGATCACTGTTTCGCTGTGGCTCACGTTACTCCAGATTTTCTGCCCGGGTATATGTTGAAGGACTGCCGGACATCACTTCCTCAGCTGAAGCCAAGGCCGCTGAAGATGAAGAGGATTTCTTCTCTTCCTGGAATAAGCCGGCGGCACCTGCTCAATCTCCGTCGTCTTCTGCCCCCACGAGTCCACCGATCATCGGTCGTTCCAGTTCATTAGGAAATGGCACTGTGCCTGTTGCTCCTCGTACTGTCACTTCGTCATCCTTACGCTCATCTTCAGCTTCTTCAAGTCGACCTGTCTCGAAGCTTGGTGCTTCCCGCTTGAACTCATCAAGTACTACTACCACTACGTCTGCTTCAGCGCCAAAGAAAACGAAGCTTGGAGGATTAGGCGCGAAAAAGGCCGCTTCTCCTATTGATTTTGCCGAAGCTGAACGGAAAGCGGCTGAAGAGGCCGAGCGAATAAAACAACTAGGTTATGACAGGTTGAAAGAGGAAGAGGATGAAAAAGCGAGAGCGAAAAAGGCTGAAGAGGAATTGCAGGCTGCCGCTTCTCGGAATGTGACCACTGTCTCAAAGGGGAATGTTGCAACGCCCACCGTTGTTGCAAGTAAGCCAAGAGGCAGTGCTCAAGACATGGAAAGGTTAGGCATGGGAATGAAGAAGATAGGTTTTGGGGCTACTCCTGCGTCCCCTGCGCCTGCTGCGTACGTGATCCAAAATTAAAGGTCATTCGCACGTCTGACAGTTGATTTCTCGTAGTTCTTTCTCACAGGCGGATGCCGCACCTACTTTTGCCAGAGAAAAGTTCGGCGGTCAGAAAGCTATCTCATCAGACATGTATTTTGGACGAAACGATTACGATCCGCAGGTTGTCGGCGAAGCGCAGACACGATTGCAGTCATTCCAGGGTGCTTCTTCCATCTCATCTAGTCAATACTTTGGCAGAGAAGAAGAGGAAGACGATTTGAACGGAATTCCAAGAAGCTCAGAAGGGTTGTTGGGGGATGGATCATTAGGTAATTTGGAAGTTGCTGCCAAGGATGCCATCGCGAAAGTTCTGGCAAATCCAGATGTTCAGAATGTTGGAGAGAGTATCCGTGCCGGAGCGATGAGAGTGAGTGCTTGCCACTAATTTCCCAAATTGACACTGAAAACCGGCGCTTCTACAGCTTTCGGATTACCTGGCTCAAATGTCCGAACGTTGAGATCTCCTGTATGTTATGATGCTCTAGACATGATTACCATTACACTTGGACGCATTGGTAAATACTCTCCTTCCCGTTAATCATGGAGAGCTGTATGTTATTCCTTTGGAAAAGATAATAATAGAAGTCACGACGTTCTTAGCGTGGGAAGAAAGTTGTTATTTGATAAGAAAAAAATTGATGGCACCCGCCGCTGGAAGATAATGCAGGAATGTGGTCTGGGCTTGGTTTTTGTGACAACTATTAGTTAGCAGCAGAGGGTAGTACAAACAAACAGCGCCCTCGCCTTTTACTAGGGCGCTCCGTGGACTACCTTCATCTCAATGCTGCAATGGAATTTTTCAAACAACAGCTCTCTCTGAGCTCTGTGTACTTTCTTAGTTTTTACATTTCCTCAATAAGTGTTGGAGTACTGCAAGGAGAAGACCGAGGAACTTACGCCGCGGAATTGCGGGGTCTCGTAGGGTATATAGTTCATTTTGTATCCTGTAGAAGCAACTTCAGTCGGTCTTGTCGTGGCAATCCAGACATGTCTGGTATTTCCAACAATAAGTGCATCTTGGTCACCTGAATACCATCAACTCTCGACGCTCATGCAGACTAATATGCTAATAATCCAGCACCACTGGTCCCGGTCAACAACGTTAACGTTCAACACGTCTCCACTTCAACATCCGACCCGCAAGTATCTGGTCACGGTTCTGTCAAGTTCTGACAGAACGACGTCATCTCTGCAAAAGGCAATACTTCTACCATATCTGGTACTATTTAATCCCCATTTTTTTTGCTTTTCTCTACACAACCGTTCTCTCTCTCAAACCACAATCATCTCCCACCTTTCCAAACACTTTTTGCATCCATAATGTCTTCTGGAGAACCTACGTATGTCCCCAGTTGTCGTCATCCTTTCGCTTTATGCTCACTCCAAGTCGCCGTTCTTTCAGCAAGAGCAGTGGTCAATTCCACTCTACCAAGGGAACTGCTGTTGAAGCGGTATGTCACCATCTTGCCTTGGACCTCGCCATGTCTTTTGACGCGTCCTCCAATTTAGATCGGGAACGCTGTCGGGTCCGATTCTTGGAAAGCCGATGGCAAGAAGGAGCACGCTCAAGGCGAAGCTGAGACCAAAGGCGCAGAAGCCAAAGGCTGGGTCGAAGGTCTTACCGACCAGGCCGTGGGCATAAAGGTTCATTTACCACTCTTTCTTTCATCGTAATCTTTGTCTGACTCTGACGCTTCAATAGGACAGCCTTATGGGTAGCATCACCGGAGACCAGACGCAGAAGACCAAGGGTTTGTGTTTTCTTGTCTGTGTATCCGCTTTCTAAACCTAGTCATCTGCAACAGGAGACGTCCAGCAGAAGAAGGGAAAAGCTCAACAGGACATCAACTCGTAGACTGGTATTCGTTTATGAATTCCCATGTTGTAAAATAGTTTAGACTATACGTACTGTTATGACTTTATAATCAACTGGCCTTTGTATCACGACGTGACTTTGATGTCGAGAGATGTGCCGGTCGTAAGACACAAACTATTTGGCGAGTCTGGAATATAGACGAATCATGTTTTCGATAGAATCGGACGATTATGCTGGAAACTCACAATGGTAGAGACAATATAAGACGTAAATGAGGACAAGAGCTGGTTTTCGTGATTATCTTACAAGAGCAAAGATCCGTATATACAAGGAGTACAAGTCACGCTTAGAGAAAGACATTAGCATTGCAAGGGAAGAAAATTGTGAAACCGACTTTATGGCGGCCGTTAACGATAAGCAACAGTACAACTGCCAGTGAGAAGATTCCTGTGCTGATATTTTTGACGTGAATCAATGAAGCGGTCTGTGATTTCAAGGCAACACGAACAGGACTGATCAAGTTTTAGATATAGTGTTTTGCGAGTAAAGACGTCATACTGCGTTTGACTCGGATGCGATCAGCTTGAGAATTCCTTGGCGTGGTATTTGTAGCATGACAACCATTGATAAGACGCCGCTGAAGCGTTGGCGCTTAGATGGAAGATGTCCGTTATGGTCAAGCATCAAGTCGGCGACCAGCGCTCATGCAATAGAAACAGTCCCGTCTCGAAAAAACTACCAGATGAAATCTTCGCGACATGACACTAGGGACAAAACTCCAGAAGAACAGATCCGATTGTTAAAATCCTAATTTATCAATGTAAGCCATGTGCACGAGTCCTATGACGAGCTTTAACGGGAAACACATCCGAGACAGCGAAGAAGAAATACGTCTTTTGGTTCAATCGCAACAGAGATGAATGAAAACAGAGGAAAACACGTTTGCAATCACGAACCTGAACAGAGACGTCAAAACGAGTCAAATAGTGTTTTTCTGGCAAAGCTTACTTTGAATCATTCTTCCACCAGCTGCTCGACATCTTTCCAAGTACTCCCAATCCGCCGCGTCATAGTAATAGTCCGCATCACCCTGTTGGCTCCTCACCAAGTCTGCCCCAAAATCGTCATCCAGCGCATTTTGAATATCGCTCCAGTCGCCTTCTAACAAGTGCCAATAAAACTCGAGTTCCACGACGTCCCGAAATCTTTCTATATCATAGTGAAACACAGGCGAATTGACGTCGAAGCAAATCCCAAGATAGTCTGTTCGAAAGGTTTTCAACCGCAAACCCAGACCAATTCTGTCCAGGACAAAGGTAAAGAGGATATCTGTCAGTGCATAATGACTTCTTGCATAGACATGATCCACGGAGATAGTATGGAGTAGAGGAAGAAGCGGCCTCGTTGCAAACGTAAGGGGTTGTCTCGATGCGTCACGATTACCCAGCAGTAGAATGTACTTCTGAACGTCGAGATGCTGTAGAGTCAGATGCCCTACTGTAGGGAAAACATGCAAAAGTGGGAAGGGGTCAAACAAGGGATCTTCAATTCTGGATACTTGAAGACATTGTAGATTCGGGAATTTGAGGTGCGTAGTAGACATCCGGGCACAAAGAGCCTCAAGGCTTGGAGTAAGCTGAGCGTGACTAAGATCGCTGAGATGCAAAGTGCGAAGATTCGAAGCGTCGATGGCGTTCAGCAATGAGGGCAATGTGTCTGTCGCACCCAACTTGAGAGTCGTAAGGTAGTCCATGGCACTGGGTAGTACGATCGTGGGCTCTACTGCGGGATTGAGTACGACTTGTACTTGGTAAAGACTGAGGGAAGCCAAGCGAGGAGAAGCCTTGAAAATTCCTTGCAGTTCAGAGATGCTGATGATACAAGGCCGGTGTCTGAGAGACAGATCGAGAGACGACAAGTCACGTAAGAGCAAGGATTGCCAGGGTCTGTGCACACCTCCGAACCTGACCGATTGCAGAGAGGGCACGCCTCCTAAAAACAACTGTCCACAGACGACCTCTGTCTTGATGATAGTCATGCGAAATGATTCAAGCATAGGCGCACATGCATATTTCAGACGCTGTATTACAGGTCTGAGCTGTTCGACAAAGTCAACTTTGACTAGCAGGTTGCGAAGATGAGAGACATGAGTAAGGAGCACGTCCATAACAGTTCCAATTCGCTGAGAGATCTCTAGTTGGACCGAGTGTGAGAAGGGACTATGCCAACCACGAGGTCGACAGTCGAACACGACGTGCAGAGGGTGACTTTGGGATCTTTGCAAAAAGGTAATCAAGGCATCGACTAGAAGCGTAGGTCTAACAAGAAGGATCCGTATATGGTTCCAGAACGTCGGTGTTTCGAGGATTATTGTTCTCCAGGATGAGCAAACGCGAGAAATGCATGCGGGTGATTTATCGAGAACAAAGCCATAAGAAATGGTGAGATTACGGCTCCTTTTGTTATCGAAACAGTGTCCTAGGATGAGAGAAAGAATATGATCTGGTAGGGAACTGATGGTGATGGGCTTTTTAGGTTTTCGAGATTGAGACATGATGAACGTGGTTCAAAGACAGGACCGGCCGTGGGCCGTTATTCGCGAAAATGAAGGACTTCAACACAGCATTGGGCCTGCGGAACGCCGACTGACCATCTCCTACTCAGTGCACAATGTTGCAAATTATTTGCTTACAGGCGGCAGATAGCTACAAATATACAAGTCTCCAGTATCTACCGATAGAAATAATAAGCAAGATCGGTGCATGCAAAAACAAGAGGTTTAGTAGGATGGCGTTAAATCCAAATAACAAGCACGTTCCGTAACACTAGAATCGATACAAAGTGTGAGAAAGAAAAAAAGAAAGCACAAACATCCGGATGAGAGAGAAATAACTGTCCTTAAATAAACACACACACACGCCTATGTAGGCAGCAAAACAGAACGCAACAAGATCACGTCGACCTCAACGTCAGCTTCCTCAGTAACTTTACCCAAGCATCAAAGGAATCGTCTTCATTATTCCCGTCATCACCTGTCCCCGGCCCCGCAACATTATCCTCTGCCATTTTCCACCGAAACGATCCTGGAATCGGCATTTCGTCCAGATCAATAGATTTCCGCGGGGAAACATCATTTTCAATAAATATCGGTTTGTCAGGCTCGATAGGTGCTTGTGACGGTGACGAGCTACGAGCCTGTTTCGGAGAAGGCGTAGAGGATGGGGGCGTTGGTGGAAGATGCTGGTGAGGAGATGACAAAGACGAACCCCGTGGCTCGGGCACACCATCATCGCCTTCTTCCCTCCCTTTCCCTTTCCCCTTCCCATGATCTTGATCTCCATCCATTCCCACTTTTGAAGTGTCTTCCGAAGGGTTGCTTTCGACCACAACGAGGTCCGAATCCTCATGTACTTGTTCTTCCTCATTATCGCTATCTAAGTCTTTCCAACCACCGCTGGATTGTGTAATGGAATGCAGCCTGAGTAGAGCACGAGTAGAAAGAATTGCCGATTTCCAGCGGGCCCGAGGGTTGAAGTTTTCCCGAAGCCCAGACAAATCGTGCTCTGCTGATGGCGTATGTGTTGTCAACCACTGTTCCCGAAAAGAAGGATGAGCAAGAGTAAGATGAAGGCTGTATCACGTACGTGGGACTTCGACGATTGTTTAGCTGTAGGCCGTAACGACGGTTCAGGATTAAGCAGATCCTTGATAAAATCTGTTGCTGTGATTGGAAAAAAAAAACATCAGCATGCTTCCGCGGAAAAGCAAAGGCCCTATACCTTCTTGCGAAACGTTCTTCCAGTATCGGTTGTGGAATTCTATTCTGGCTTCTGTGGTTTCGCGAATAAGCTCTTTGGGATCTTCCGATCTGAAGGGCATGTATCCGCTGAGCAGAACATATGTGATGACCCTAAACGAATGTGAGTCGTGAATGAAACGTTTGTTGAGGGATAAAACATACCCTATGGACCACAAATCGACAGGTTTGCCGTGGCCTTGTTTGTTGAGTACTTCTGGGGCGACATAACCAAAACTTCCGGCTAATGAGTGTAACTGTTCGTCAGGCGAGTGCAAGTGCTTTGCGCTGTAGACAGCGTTGGTAAACGTATTGGCGCAAGAAGAGTTAGACGGACATTCCAAAATCGGCAATCACTATATCCGAGTCAGCATCTTTGGTGCGATAGAGGATGTTCTCTGGTCTAAGTTATGTATAAGAACATGAGATAGTCAGCTCAATGACGTAAGGGATACGCACTTGAGGTCTCGATGAACTATATCATGATCGTGCAAATATTTCACGCCAGAAGTTATGGATCTAAATTACGAATAATATATAAGCAACGATAGGAGTACAATGTGTGTGCAGACACAGAATAAAGGTGGGTGGTCGCACCGAAGAACAACGACAGCATCCGACTCTGTAAACTTGCCTCTGGAACATATCCGTTCAAACAGTTCGCCACCGGTAGCGAGTTCGAACGAGAGGTAGTATTTCGATCTCGATTCGAACCATTCGTAGAACTTGACCTGCACAGTTTGACGTCAGATATAAGGCGTGACACGATGATAAGAATAGGAAATGGGTGGTAGCGGTGCACAAGACGTATGGGGAAGAGCACATACGATGTTTGGATGATCAAGGCCTTTTAATACCTCCATTTCTCCCCAGACGGAGGCTTCGTTTCCTTTTACCTTTTTCTTTGGAATAATTTTAAGTGCTACATCACGAGTGACAGTTGATACAGCGTCGTCTTTCTTGTTGTGCTTAATTGACGACGACCTCGAGAGCGAGTCAGAATGAGACGAGGAAACTGTTCCTGATGATGACGCAGCGGCTCCTTTGAGGGAAACTTCAGTTAAGCCTGGCGGAACGTGCCATGTTGCTCGCTATATGGGTCAGAATAAAAAGCCTGGTAAGAGGAACGCAAATGGTGGTGATATGAGAGGGTGAGAGAGACTTACCACGACTTTTCCGAAAGTCCCTGTGCCAAGGACCTGATGGAGTTCGTACGCCTTCTTCTTGGAGAAACTTGCGGGTTGAGGAAGTAACGAGTCCTTCCAGTTGTGTAGTTTGGACATGCCGGCGTCGAGCAACCAGCAACGGCCTCTGGTGTATTAGCATATCTTGGCATATTTCTTGGCATCATCGATCACGTGGGCATTAGAAACCTCTCATACCGTGACTCCACAACAAGTGAACAAAAAAATGACATCGCGGTATTTTATGATTCCATCCTCATTGGCACAAAAAAGTGTACACACTGAAACTAAAAGGTTTAATGGGTGACTAAAGCGGGTGATATACTTGGGAATACGATGCGTGTGCTAGAAGGTTTCTTCCTCATCCACAGCTCCTTGTTCAGGAACTTCAAAACCATCCTGTTTTAGAAATGTCAATGACTTGTTACAAACATAACAATGAGCACGGAGACGAACCTCAGTGGAGTATAAGATCTTCTGGATTTCGCGCAGCACCTCTCCATCGGCCTGACTAGTCCCAGTCTGATCCATGACCTCTACCTGCTGCTGGACAAGAATCTCGATATCTCGCAGCTGTGCAGCACACATTTAGATCTACAAGTCACGGCTGTATGCCATAGACAGACAAACCTTGGCGAAATAGAAATCACGTTCCTTCTCTAAACCCTCCATATGTGTGGACATCTCTTTCAATTGTGCCTGCAAATTTTGTACGACCTCGTTAGGCTGCGTCGACCCTGCTCGATGTCCTGAAATCGGCGTTCTACCGCCTGCTCTGGAAGCCGGTCCCGCATGTAACCCCCCACTCCCGCTTCGCGCCGAAGCTAGTGGAGCAATGGTTGCCGGCGTATCAGTCGGTGCACCACGTCGACGCGCAACGGCATCGTATCCCTGTCCATGATAGTTAGAGTCCCAGAACCGTTTCATCCACTGCAGGAATTCTAGATTATCTCTGATAAAGGGTATACGTCTTGTCTCGCAGATCAATGATGGGAACGTACTGCATCTTGCATTTCACTAGTCGTTCAATTGAAATAGGCTGCTCGTTCAGAGATGAGATGTGTTGTATTCAAAGACGCGGACATAACGACAGGCAACAGACCTTGTCGACCTTGTGAGCTTTGAAGGCGTTCTGCAAGACTTTGAAATTCGCAATAAATTCGTATTCATGCTTGGCAGCCATTTTGACCCTTGTCATTGGGATATCGCCTGTGTACACGGACGCACGCCTGTGATTAGAATCATCGCGAGAAAATCAGAACAACCCACCGTAGACTGAGTCTAGAATCTGGCAGTATGCGCCACCTGTACCACACTGCTCGACTTTGGTATAGTTGAGCTGCAACAGGTCGTTGACCCATGCGATAAGCTCTGTGCGAGATTCGCCCATTTTTTGACGCGTAAACAAAAAGAAGAAAACGTTAAAGGCGTGAGATTGGACTTGATGAGCGGAGGTACTTGGTTTTGTCACGGGTTCCAGTGACACAACTTTTCCTCCGTCTTCTTAATAATTCTTTCATCAAAAACCGATCACCAATGTGGGCAAGCTCTGGCGCAATGTGCACAACAACCGAGTCTCACTGTTACTTTGCAGTGTAATGTGCGCCCTCGTCATCCCCCAGGAAATTTGTAGCAGGATAGTTCAATGGGCAAAACAAACAGAACTGCCCATTCTTTGTCTTATCTCCAAAGCTTTTCTTCGCGCCGCAGAGTGCAAGCTTTACGAGCATTTGTATATTGGAGATCCTGCAGTGTCTTACCGTGCTTGCCAGACAATTGCCTCCCGTGACCGTATTGCTCTTCACGTACGCACGTTGTGGTTATATCAAGATCGTCGACGCTCAAGTAATCGCGGCGCCCTGTCGCCGCAGTTCTGGACCATCGTGCACGCTGCATTGACGAAAACTCTCAATCTCGACGTTCTAGGAATCGCTGATCCAACATATTCCAACAGCTGGGTTTTGCAAAATGCTAGATTCCAATTACGCGAAGCTAACCTCAGGTTCACGTGGGATGCACATTTGGCCGAGTTCCTGCAATCGCAGAATCGAATGCGCACGTTACAGACCATGAGCGCCCCACTTCCCCTGGATGGAGGAGATGTAACACACACCAGCTTGCAGCCAGGGAGTCTTCCCTCGTTGCAAATGTACGACGGACCCTTGGTCGTAGCCGCAGAGTTGGTGACATCTCCTCTCACTAATTTGCAAGTGTTCCTCGACCAGGAGTCCCTCGCGCAGATGTACAAGCTCATTCCACGCCTTGCCATGGCATCGAAGACACTGCGTACATTGAGCATGCTTGAGGTACCGGAGGAAGTTTGTCTGGGAATTTTTGATTTATGTTCAACATTCTCTCCGCAACTCCGTCACATTGGTGTTTTCTGCCTCCCCATTTCTGGTGTAATTATTATTATTTGCACTCCATTGCCTATATTGATTGTCTCACAAGTGGTTATACAGCGGGAAAAGTTCCACCATTATTTGAACAGACTTTCGAAACTCCAAACGATTGAGCTTGACGTTACAGGCTGGACCACCAGACCCTCGATTCCTGTTCAACGTATGCTGGCTGCTGAAATCCGCACGTATTGTCCATCAATTCTATATGTGGCGATCTGGTTCCAGCAACGTCGGGTACTCTGGAGTTGTGATAATGACGAGGGTAATTGGGTTATCATCGACACAGATGGCCCACGGGCACAGGGTCCGGAGATATTGTGGAAGTATCATTATCCTCGATGATTCATGGGTCTCAGTACGTGTTCGCAAATGAGCAGATATATCGGTGGATTGATGGCAGGCGACTCCTAACAGCAGCGAATAATCCGTGTCGTCTTCGAATTGAAGGGTTGGCGAGTCGTATACGGCTCCGTTCGTCATATCAAATTGATAAAAAAAATGTTGTAGAAAGATCATTGTACCTCGTTGTAGTAGATTGTGACTGACTAAAAAAGAATAAGCCGCGCCAAATCGGATGGATCACTGCCACTGGCAGGCCTGAGTCTCAGGGTAAACCTTGTTCACCTATTACATTGCACCGTCGACGCCCCTTTGCTCCCGTACTGCTGCTATCTGTTTATACATCATGGATGCTCGTTTGCGCCGAGTCAACAAAGAGATCGCAGGTCCGTCGTCTATCACCCACCTTTTCGCACCTGGATTAATGGAGGGAGGTCGGTAAGACTGCAAGAACGATAAAACCTCAAATGTCCGGTTGGATCTTGTAGATAACTCACCTTATCACCTTATCGGGTCGTTCAAAGGTCCTGAAGGAACGCCTTACGAGGGGGGCCATTTCGATGTTGTGAGTTTAAACACATTATATTCGACTAGTATCGCACACATATGGTACGGCCTATCGTTCTTACAGGACATTTTGATCCCCGAATCATATCCATTTCAACCCGTCAAGATGAAGTTCATTACAAAGGTGTACCATCCAAATGTGTCGTCTGCCTCTGGCGCGATCTGCCTCGACATCCTCAAAGACGCATGGTCGCCTGTCCTCACGCTCAAATCCACCTTGATCTCGCTGCAGTCGCTATTATGCTCCCCCGAGCCAAACGATCCGCAAGATGCAGAAGTCGCGAAGCATTATATGACTTCGAAAAGCAGCTTCAACGATACGGCCAGGTATTGGACTCAGATTTATGCAGGAGGGGGAGAGAAGAAGGAGGCAGCGGCGGTTAGTGTTGCAGTAGATCCTCGGGATGCGGTTGCTATGGCAGGTTTGGAGAAAGCACATGTGGACAAGTTTGAGGGCCTCGGGTTCGAAAGGGGGAAAGTGGTACGTTGTCTTGATTCATGTGCTCGTCGTGGATTCTTCTTATTTGATTGAAATATCTCCCGGGGGTTGCACAGATTGATGTGTTGCGACGGATGAATTATCGAGGTGCTAATGTTGCCAAGATAAATGATGATAGGGTGGTAGAGGAGCTTCTGAAATGAACTATTTCTCATATCCTTATCATGTCCTTGGTTAACGACCCTTTCGACGCCACTCTGCCGCAACCACAGTTCGAAGCTGCAAAGCTTGAATGCTATCTACATCACGCACATATAACTGGGGCCTTTTGCTTTATCAAGCCCAAGGCTTCTCGCCTGTTCGATGAGTAGTTCTGATATCACGTCCTTCCGTATTAAAATCATTGAAGAATCGTCGCTCTCCGAGACACGTCAACATCTGTTGTGGTCACTGGCAGCTTCACATCATTTATTATCAGCATAAACTTGGTGCGGTCAATGATGTTGTGGCTCATGTTCCTTCAGTCCAGTGTGCATAATTTCCAGGTCTACTTTGTTCTCAATCTTCCGGAAGGGCAGCATACCCTGCTGACCAAGTCACATTGAAATACAGGCATCATACTAGAAGACTACGCTTCTTGATTTCTTAAGGAATTGAAGCCATAACTGCATCATTTCCTCAACCTGGAGCACGCCGTCCGTCTGTCTCAATGTATAGTTGAACATGAACCCATGATCCTGGGGCCCAGGCTCGTATAACCTGCTGAAAACGACTCAGTCGTCCCGTGGGTCACCGTGCGCGTAAACAACTGTATTAGACGCTATCTATTGAGAATATAAACTACAAGATGAGTGACCTAATGTAATATTACACGAGTCTATGAGCTTTGAGCTTGTGAAATTGTAAACGACTGAGGGAAGGCTAATCTACACGGTATAAGTCCTCCATGATTCCTACATCACTAACGCAATGTCCACATGTTTCTATAACGGGAAAATTCAACAAAACAGAACCCTCCTTGGCTCTCCTCCTCCCTACGCCAGAGAAACTAACATAACCTAGTAGCCTTAGCCACGAAGTTCCCAACACGCACCATGTCTTCTAAACTCTCCAGTTCTCGTGAAGAAGTGCTGCCTGAGAGTGGCGAGTACCCACAGGCGGCTGAAATCCACCAGCATGAGGGACAACAGGTACAACAAGAAGTTGGTGCGCCACTGGCAAAACCAGTCCTGCAGGCGTTGGTCCACGAAGGACACGTGCGAAGGCTTGACCAAGTTGAGAATAGATAGTAACATCATTGATAGCCAGACCATGTATGTAGTACATCTTCAAACCACCCAATGTGGTCTCGAACTTCCCAGGAGGATTGATCGTGAAGAGGGACATCATAGTCGCCCAGGTATAGACAGCGCTTGTGGCAATGTTCATGTAGTCCGAATATTGAGAACGATTGAAGCCTGCAGTAGTTAGCTTCTGAATAAGCTGGATGTAAGTTGATGCTATAGAAGTTTAGATGATAAGCCCAAGCTATACTCCATGGCATGAAGGTGCTAGAGAGCTCACAACGTGGAGAGTTCCATCCATGTGGAAGATCATCTTCGGTGGCACGTGTACGGATATCATATGTGATTCCATAAGTTCCGAAGGGAAAGAGCCATAATACGAGTGGTGGTGCAGGTGGCACAAACTATGAATAGTAGAGTACAGTACAGCCTGAGTACAGTATTAGTTGGCGGCGGGAGAGTGCCATGGCAAAGATGGCATGGCTTTAAAGGAGTTCAACTTCAACCAACGGTCCACACAATTTACAAACAATACAAAACACAAACCTTTCCAAACAGAGACAACAACCGTACTGTCTTGATCCTTGAATCATGCCAACCCATTCGCAAGACCCAAGAGTTGTGGATGACATGGAGGACCTTGCTCAACAGCTACATAAGTACCAGAAGATTTTGGAGGGACAGTTTTCACGATTCCGGGATAACCCTGAGAGGCTTCAGGTGGTTTACAACCGCATTGCACAATCACCATTCGCCGCTCAGCCTGATCAGTTATGGGCTCCTGAACCAGGACAACGACAAGCATACATGGAACACATGAGTACTATCTGCAATATGACTCCAAGCTGTGATGATGAGTGAGTCCTTACTGTATGGACTCGGAATGGTTTCAGGCTAATAATCTTAGATTCTTAAAGCCATATGAAAATAGCATTTGCGGCATATGGAGCCTTAATGTGTCTGATATTATGTATTGTTGGTGAGAAGCCACCTGCAGCTGAACGTCAAATCATGACGAGGTTTAACGAACTCAGGTGTGCTGCGTTGCAATCTAGTTCTCTAAACATACTGCCTCATTCCCTGATCCTTTCTTTCCTGCAGCACAGCATGGGTACAACTATCGATGTCGCAGTCACCACAAGTAGTACCAGCATTCAGGCCATCATCTTCTATGCCCAAGCGCACACTCCAAGTCTATGAGAGTCCTTCCAATGTTTGCAGCCGCCAACTCACCGAAGAAGAGAGAAATGTGTATTCAGTCAATCCAATGAGTGTTGTTGGCATGCAGTTCATCTTCCAACCTGATTTCACAGAAGATGTCGCATACAAAGTGGTTCAGCTTGGGGTTACAGAGGAGAAAATGTTCTATCTGGTGCAATTCGCTGGTTGTGCAGATTCGATAGAGGTCAGCAAAGCAGAGATGGAGGACATGCTCAAAAATAGTGCTCTTCAAGTTGTCAATTCCAAGTGATTCATAAATCCAGATTTAACAGATATATCATATTGTACTCCGAAACAAATCCTTTGTCAAAATGAAGTTAACATAGTAAGTATAATTAAACAGCATGACCTTGGACTAATGCGAAGCAGTGTCTGAGAAACTTCTTCCTTTTGTCACAATGGACATTGAGATAAGTACTCTTTCTCGGTATTGAAAACGTTCAAGATGGAGCACACATTGACCGTCTGCCACTGCACCCGCTGCCACAAATTACAATAGCTTAATCTCTCTCCAACCCCGGATGATAGCTGCCTGACTATGCTTATGTCTCGTAATGGGATTTGCGTACCATCCAAATCAAGGACGAATAGAAGAGAAGGGGGTCATAAGGTATACGAGATAGCATCAGGTAAAATCAGAAGGGTTTTCGGACACAAGAGCAGTCTAGGTCGGGTCTTCATACTTGGCTGTGCTATTTATTCTGAAATGCTAGCGGACATACGTTAGTAGTGCACACATCAGGAAAAACCCAAAATGGTAAAAAATGGCAAATAAGCTCTAACGCGCTAATTTCTGATAATATTTTGATAATCTGCGGCAACTTAGAGCAGATATTCAATAAAATATGATAATTCTGCTAATCTTGCTAATGAATGTTAATTCCCGATGCGATCCACCTTAACGATCCTTTCGTCCTGGTTCCCCCATTCAGCATTCGATCTCCAACGGTCGGCATCTGGCTCTGTCATGGAGTACTGCACGTGAAAATATATAAAGCTTATGCTAACCAAGAAATCAGAGAACAACATACTAATCGCATAAAAGCGCGGCTCTCACCCCACCAACAATGACATAGAATCGTGTACCTATGATTTCGAGCCATGTATGCGCATGTGGAGCCTTCAATTTCAACTTTGCCATGAGCTGTCGAGCGCAGATCATTGCTATCAATTCTTCGTCATATGATATATGCACGCACCTGAGCAAATAGTAACACTTGGATAGTCGCTCCAGCTCCGTACCACCATGGACCAGAAATACCGTATTTGTAGGCAACAGCGCTCGATTGCAACTAGCCCTTGTTGAGAACGGATTACAGGATGGTGTAGCTGCCCAAGTCCACGCAGAAATGATTCCTGTTCGTAAAAACAAATAGTACAATCATTCAACATATGACTTGTGTGAGCTGTATGAGCAAAACAACAAATAAATACCTGCAGCAATCAAACCACATCAGGAAAATCTTTTTGGCCCTGTCGTTCGACACCGTCGATATCGCACGTGTCGGCGTATACTGGTTCCCCCTCAATATTGCACCCTGTCGTTATGTGCAAGCACAATATATCACTCTGTCGTACAGTAGCGTAGCACCTCTGAATATTATTGCAATATATAGTTCTCATATTTGTCACCATATTCTTCTGTAGTACAACAATGTAATTATATCTCACTTAGGTCTCAAGTCTCACAAAATATTCACGCTGAAATCGCAGAAAAAGACACATATTCATGCTATAATAATCTATCCGAGTTCAGAATAGATGACATGCCAGCTAGGGCTGTTGCGACAGCAGAGACCACCGAACAACCAATCCTGTTCCGTCTATCAGACCCAGTGAAAAACCCGTCGCGGCTGGTCATAGGAAATCGAGGGAGATATCACGTATAATACGGTATATAGCGACAGCGAGGGAGATCGCAGTGGCAAGATCCTAAGCGCGCGCAACTTTGAATTTATTTGTTTCAAAACTTGAAAACATACACTGCCGATGGCTGCAAGACCAAATAGGGATCGTCATTACATAATACATGACTGCCATCAAGTCTGACTCCAAGTCTCGGGACGGCTTGAACTCAACTCGTTTCGTTGGCACTAACTCTAACTCGCTGATTCTCGCTGCCAGTGTTATGCTGTAGCTCAAGCTCGTCTCCAAACCCACCTTGCATCTCCACAGTGGAGATGCAAGGTGGGTTTGGAGACCTGAAGACCTTCCTTGTTGCTCTAAACTGCTTGTCATTGGCGCACCGCTCACCAACATGTGCGTGACTTGGACTCGGAGCACTTCATGTATTGACGTCTTTCGGGTCGCATGATGGACACTGGCAGGTCTGGGTGGGTGGCATGGGGTCGATGGGTTGCGAAAGAGGGATCAAAAGTGTGCAAACGCTGCGAACAAGGTATGTCCGCGTACACTGCAGTAATTGTTGATTTTATATATATTTAATTTTGATTTCCAGTGCTTTCGTTCATGCATGCACACATTGTATTTTAAAATCAAACTCTAGTCTCTGGGTTATTCAGGTGACAGGGTGA
>QLOR01000069.1:0-36114 GCA_003313825.1 Sarcodon aspratus
GTTTCAATCGCTGTTCACGTTTTCGAGCTCAGCGTATGCGCAGAAGACTCTTGCTTTGCAGATCATTTGTGTACTTGTTGCATCCCAACTTCTTCTATGGATCCGCAGAAGATTAAATCGACATTCTATATCTTATTTGCCCGGCCCACGGCAGACCGATTGGCTTTTTGGGAACCTTACTGAACTCTATTTCAAAGAAGTGGGCACTTGCCATTTATCCTGGCAGAAGGAGTATGGCCATAATCTCAAGACGCATGGTCTGTTTGGCGTGAGTGTTTCGTAGTATATATCGTTATCGCTCTGAATGAATGTTGGTTGCAGGAACACTACTTTATGACTTCAGATCCCAAAGCGATTCAGCACATCTATGTCAATTCTAATACGTTCGTTCGTCAGAACAACAATCGCGAGTTGCTCGGAATGGTCGTAGGCCCTGGGATTGGCGTAGTAAACGGCGATGCACATAAGCGTCATCGCAGAATTATGCAACCTGCATTTGGCGTGTCGCATATCAAAGCATTGTTCGCTAATGTTATGCATCATGTAGCAAAGGTAGTAGTCGTATTCTATTCTCTCATAATCGATCTCAGACGGACTGGTGTAGCTTTCGACTGTGGTGAAGAGGGAAATCGATGCAGGCGTTGGTCGCCGAACAGCTACTATCGATGTTCATAGTTATATATTGAAGGAGTCCCTGGACGTTATCGGCGATGGTCTGTTGTTCGAACGCTTGATTAAATCTTGGCTTACGTGTATTTTGCAGCTGCATTTGATTACCAGGTTGATGCTTTGGATAATAGACAAGATGACCTAACAATGATTTTACATGAGTCACTGTAAGTGACGCTCTCTGTCATATTGGTTGCTAAGTCCACCTATTTATCATGTAATTCTAGACACTCCCTGGGAAGCGGTACGAAACTCGAACTATTTCTCCAGTTTGGATTGGAGTGGCTTCCTGTTGGTCTCATTAATCTCCTCTCCCGTATACCTGCCACCAGATTCTACCGTCTTCGTGCTTGTGGGAAGAGACTCTCAAAATTGGGGGAACAGATAGTTAAAGACAAAGTCGATGCGTTAATGAGAGGCTCAGAAGGCGGGAGAGACTTATTGTCCCTTCTCATGAGAGCAAATGCAAACGAAAAACAATCTGGAAGGTTGTCTGATCTTGAAGTTAGATCAGAAATCGCGTACGTTTTCGTTTCATGGGTAATATTGGCGCGAGCTGATTGCGTTTTAGGACAATTCTTTTTGCTGGCCGTTAGTGTGTCTATTTTCTCCTATGGCACCTCTTAAATCCCTTTGTTTGGTTTATACAGACGGGTCGACTGCGAATACACTCTCGTTTGGACTCTGGGAGCTTGCAAAGGATATGGAGCTGCAACGTAGACTTCGACAAGAAATAAGTGAAACCTTGCGCCGAGCTCGAGAAAGAGGCGAGACAGAGATCGGATATGACGAGTATGATAATATGCCATTGCTTGTAGCATTTATGAAAGTGAGTTGTGTGACTTACTGATCGTTCAATTGCAAGATCCACGATGGTTTCCAGGAGGTCCTGAGGTTTCATCCTGTGAGCTTTACCGGTGCTCGGCAGGCGACAGACGATTCAGTCATCCCGTTGCTGCACCCCATCAAGCTCGAATCTGGTAAAATCGTGAGTGAAATACCTATATCGAAAGGTCAACAAATATGGGTCAACATCCCTGGATACAATAGGTAACACACAAATTGCTCAAGTGCTAATACGTTTACATGTTATAAATGCACAGATTGCCAGAGTTATTTGGAGAGGACGCTGACGAATTCAATGCGGACCGGTGGATGCGTAGTGGTAGTGAACAGATGACTGAGCAGGGAGTCGGGATCTATGCGAATCTGATGACGTTTGCTCTCGGGCCAAGAGCTTGTATCGGTATGGTTCCAATTCTATGACGAGTTTCAACGTGTCAGACAAACTATCGTTTTCAGGATGGAGACTGAACCTGTTGGAGACACAAATGACGATGATTGAGCTTATATCCAACTTTGAATTCACCTTACCGTCAAACGGAAAGGAGGTACGCAGGACGTCTGCGACTCTGATGGCACCCACTATCAAAGGCGAGCGAGATTTTGGGCCAGCGCTGTTTTTGGATGTTTCGATTGTTGAAGATTGAGGGTATATGTTGCGGTAGCCATGTGTATGATACAATTTTTATGGGGTGCTCATGTGTAAGACTTCGCTTACGACGGATTTCATTTTTCATACTCGTCTATATATACCGTTCTGTAGTTAACAGTTGCACTGTTAACTATTCTGCCTTTTGGTGTAGCTGTTGGAACGTCCTACCAGTAGTTTTACATCATACTCATACAAGTTCTGCGTTCCCACATAGTACCTTGTAATGGTACTGTTGTGTCATGGATGTCCAATCAAACGGCTGTATAACTGAAATACTTGTTCCTAACAGGTCCTTACATGTGGAAGTGCTACAGTATACCAGGTCCGTCACTGTACTACCAGTCAAGCGTTTTACAGTAACGACTGGCTCAGTCTGGCTGACTAACTGAGCACCAGGATTTCCCCAGATCACCTTTTCGAGCTCGCAACGGATCTCAAAATTGTCGTGATTATAACTCCGTATAAATATACTGATTATTATTTTGACAACAGGATCAATAACGCCAAGACATGCCTGAGACGTTGCAGTCCAGGACACAACCCATACAAGCGTGTGCATGTCTTTAAGTTATCAATCTCACTTCAAAATTCATGGTAAGAAAGGTTAGTACAAGTATGCAGAGCTATAATTACGACAATTTCGGTATATAAAACAACATATATGATCTTCCAAAACTCAAATCTGCTGTAAGTTGGTCAGACAATTGTATATACACGTTGTAGCGCAGTATCACACCATCCTATTGTGTAGATATTTGGTCCAAGGTTTTTCATAAATGGACGAAATATGTTCGTAAAAACCGATCCTCTATATGTGCAGCGGATCTCTCAATATTTCATTATCTGTTGGATATGATCGTATTTTGCCACAGTTGAACATTTCCTAATCAGGCAATGTTCAACATAAAAAAAAGCGTACCCCACCTTTCCTCTTGCTTCTTTTTGCTATCTAAGCCTTTCACTTACTTCCTAAATACATTGTTATTACTTATACATTGTAAGAATCGGCTTTATAGAAAAATTCAATTTATTTCCGATTTGTTCCATTTGTGTTATGCATTACAGTGTCAAATGAAAAAATGCGTCGAACTTCGAAGTAGATGCATTTTCACATGCATTTGGACCATATTATACATACACATTATTCTGAAGAATTTCTTGTGAAATCTTGGTCTTTTTGAGCAAAATTGAGAGTGAGATTTGAGCTCATTGTCGGCGACGACGACGAGCAGATGATGGGCGGCACCACGTGGTGGCATCCTTTTTGTCCGGCATTGCCCATCCTTTTTGTCCGGCGTTGCCCGTCATAATGTACTGCCCCACTGGGCAAGGAATACGGACCTGCAACTTGACATTCAACAGGTGGTTTTACGACACCGGACCTCTCAGCGTTTGAAGATTATTTCTTCCTTTGTGTGCACTCTTAGATACGACTCAAGGTCGTCAAGTGATCCTACGACTCGAAGTTTCTCCTTATAGGCCGGTCAGCTGCTGCCGCCGCTCTCTCATTAGGATGTAAAAAAGTATTCAGTCAAGATGCATCGCCTCCGCTGACAGGCCGTATACTGAAAGATTCAATCTCAGCTTATCGCAAAGTCGGACCTCGGAATACCCAGCCTTTGACGCCTTTTCAAGTTAGCGCGTAAAGCTAGCGTTGCCTTGTTCTTGATTGTCATGGCTCTGTTTCAATCGCTGTTCACGTTTTCGAGCTCAGCGTATGCGCAGAAGACTCTTGCTTTGCAGATCATTTGCATACTTGTTGCATCCCGGCTTCTTCTATGGATCCGCAGAAGATTAAATCGACATTCTATATCTTATTTGCCTGGCCCACGGCAGACCGATTGGCTTTTTGGGAACCTTACTGAACTCTATTTCGAAGAAGTGGGCACTTGCCATTTATCCTGGCAGAAGGAGTATGGCCATAATCTCAAGACGCATGGTCTGTTTGGCGTGAGTGTTTCGTAGCATATATCGTTATCCCTCTGAATGAATGTTGGTTGTAGGAACACTACTTTATGACTTCAGATCCCAAAGCGATTCAGCACATCTATGTCAATTCGAATACGTTCGTTCGTCAGAACAACAATCGCGAGTTGATCGGAATGGTCATGGGCCCCGGGCTTGGCGTAGTAAACGGCGATGCACATAAGCGTCAGCGCAGAATTATGCAACCTGCATTTGGCGTGTCGCATATCAAAGCATTGTTTGCTACTGTTATGCATCACGTAGTAAAGGTACCAGTCGTATTCTCTTCTCTCATAATTGATTTCAGACGGACTGGTGTAGCTTTCGACAGTGGTGAAGAGGGAAATCGATGCAGGCGTTGGTGGCCGAACAGCTACTATCGATGTTCATAGCTATATATTGAAGGAGTCCCTGGACGTTATCGGGGATGGTCTGTTGTTCGAACGCTTGATTGAATCTTGGCTTAGGATTTTGCAGCTGCATTTGATTACCAGGTTGGTGCTTTGGATGATAGACAAGATGACCTAACAATGATTTTACATGAGTCACTGTAAGTGACGCTCTCTGTTATATTGGTTGCTAAGTCCACCTATTTCTCATGTAATTCTAGACACTCCCTGGGAAGCGGTACGAAACTCGAACTATTTCTCCAGTTTGGATTGGAGTGGCTTCCTGTTGGTCTCATTAATCTCCTCTCCCGTATACCTACCACCAGATTCTACCGTCTTCGTGCTGGTGGGAGGAGACTCTCAAAATTGGGGGAACAGATGGTTAAAGACAAAGTCGATGCGTTAATGAGAGGCTCAGAAGGCGGGAGAGACTTATTGTCCCTTCTCATGAGAGCAAATGCAAACGAAAAACAATCTGGAAGGTTGTCTGATCTTGAAGTTAGATCAGAAATTGCGTATGTTTTCGTTTTATGGGTTATATTGGCGCGAGCTGATTGCATTTTAGGACAATTCTTTTTGCTGGCCGTTAGTGTGTCTATTATTTTCTCCTATGGCACCTCTTAAATCCCTTTGTTCGGTTTATACAGATGGGACGACTGCGAATACTCTCTCGTTTGGACTCTGGGAGCTTGCAAAGGATATGGAGCTGCAACGTAGACTTCGACAAGAAATAAATGAAACCTTGCGCCGAGTTCAAGAAAGAGGCGAGGCAGAGATCAGATATGATGAGTATGATAACATGCCATTGCTTGTAGCATTTATGAAAGTGAGTTGTGTGACTTACTGATCGTTCAATTGGAAGATCTATGATGGTTTCCAGGAGGTCCTGAGGTTTCATCCTGCGGCCTTTACCGGTGCTCGGCAGGCGACAGACGATTCAATCATCCCGTTGCTGCACCCCATCAAGCTCGAATCTGGTAAAATCGTGAGCAAAATACCTATTTCGAAAGGTCAACAAATATGGGTCAACATCCCTGGATACAATAGGTAACAGACAAATTGCTTAAGTGCCAATACGTTAACATGTTGTAAATGCACAGATTGCCCGAATTATTTGGAGAGGATGCCGACGAATTCAATGCGGACCGGTGGATGCGCAGTGGTAGTGAACAGACGGATGAGCAGGGAGTCGGGATCTATGCGAATTTGATGACGTTTGCTCTCGGGCCAAGAGCTTGTATCGGTATGGTTCCAATTCTATAACGAGTTTCAACGTGTCAGAAAAACTATCATTTTCAGGATGGAGACTGAACCTGTTGGAGACACAAATGACGATGATTGAGCTTATATCCAACTTTGAATTCACCTTACCGTCAAACGGAAAGGAGGTACACAGGACGTCTGCGACTCTGATGGCACCCACTATCAAAGGCGAGCGAGATTTCGGGCCAGCGCTGTTTTTGGATGTTTCGATTGTAGAAGATTGAGGGTATATGTTGCGGTAGCCGCGTGTATGATACAATTTTTATGGGGTGTTCATGCTCATACAAGTTCTGCGTTCCCGCGTAGTACCTTGTAATGGTACCGTTGTGTTATGGTTGTCCAATTAAACGGCTGTTTAACTGAAATACTTGTTTCTAACAGGTCCTTACGTGCGAAAGTGCTACAGTATACCAGGTCCGTCATTGTACTACCAGTCAGGCGTTTTACAGACTAACTGAGCACTAGGATTTCCCCAGATCGCCTCTTCGAGCTCGCAACGGATCTCGGAACGATTAAGCAGAGACCCGCATGTAATGTTGATTCCAGATTATCAAAGCCCGAAGCCTTCGAAGTTTGGATGTCACTGGTTTCTTTTTTGGTGCATGTCTTCAGACTGTATACTGGGAATTTCAAAGATCCACTTAAACGATGACTCGGAGCGAATCGAATTGAAGATGGATCCGAACCCGGGCCTACTTCTTATGAGTTCTAGAGGCGCCCCTACGACGGCCGTTCCACAAAATGACGCAATGTTTTTGTCACCCAATGACGATGCCCTGCTTCGGATTGTTGCGAAGATGACATCGATGACATACGGTGTTTGAACATATAATTACCGCCGGTGGTAATTAAATGTTTAAAGGCTGGATGTGAGTCATATGGCGAGTGTCACGGTCTTCAGATCCTGCGGCTTGATCGGCACAAATCGCGTTTCGTTGCCTGCCCCGCCGACTCGTTGCACACACCATGGCATTAACAGGCTAGTGTGATGAATAGCGACGAACCTTTTGGGATGTGTCTCCCAGAAACTCCTCCGATTCGGTGGGGATATTTGCAAAACTTGAAGGTCTATGTGCATTCCACCACTTGGCCTGCTATAAAACCAAGGATCACTTCTTTGCGGGTGTCCTCCGTCTCTCTCTCCCCACACACACGGCCTCCCTGATGGCGCTCCAGAGTATTGCCTTTCAGATTGGATCTGTGCTTTTTGTGCTTCAGTTTGTTAGATGGATGAGGACCTGGTTGACGAAGCACTCTGTGTCGTACTTGCCTGGTCCACAGAAGTCTGACTGGCTGTTTGGCAACCTTACCGATCTACATTTTAACGAGGTGGGGGCTGTTCAGTTTGCATGGCAGAAGAAGTATGGTCGTACTTTCAAGATGCACGGTCTATTCGGTGTATGTATCCCATCGTTTCTCATATCGTCTATTCGTGTGACACCGTTTGCATATGCAGGAGCCATACCTGATGACTTCAGATCCGAAAGCAATAGTGTTCATCTATGCAAACTCGAATACTTTCGTCCGCCAGAACCACTCGCGCGAGATCTTTGAGATGATCTTGGGTCCTGGACTCGCCACTGCTACAGGCGATGCGCATAGGCGTCAACGCCGGGCTATGCAACCTGCCTTTGGTATGGCTCAACTCAAAGCCTTGTTCCCTGTATTTTCTCGTCATGTCGAGAAGGTCAGTAGTGTTTTTTTTCTGCTGAGGTTGTAGCCGTTCAAAAATGCTGAGGTCGATCGATGCAGCTTTCATATGTGATGAAGAGAGATATCGAAGGTGGTGTCGGCCATGGGACCGCCACGCTTGACATCCAACACTACACTACGGCTGCAGCTTTGGACATTATTGGAGATGGTTTGTTTGTTTGTATTTCCTGTTCATGGGGACTAGACTGACGTGGATTTTGGGCAGCTGCGTTTGATCACCAGTTTGGTGCTTTGGATGACAAGGAAGATGAATTTGGACAAGTCATGGGTGGCTTGCAGTCAGTCCGAGCCATTCTCAAAATCTAACAAACACGCTGTAGTATATGTACTGATTTTACGGTTATTTCTAGTGGCTCCTTCATAAACTGGAGAAAACACGACGTGCTCTTCCAGTACGGATTAGAATGGCTCCCCTCTAAGCTCATCTACTGTCTTTCTTGCGTACCGATCACGAAATTCCATAATTTTGTCACCGTTGGTAGGAATATTGCGAGAATATCGAAGGACATTATCCAGGAAAAGACAGATGCGTACGTGAAAGGTCTTGAAGGAGGAAATGATTTGATGTCGCTCCTGGTGAGAGCAAACTTGAACGAGAAGCCGTCCGCGAGGTTATCCGATATTGAAGTCATCTCGGAAATTGCGTGCGTATTGTTCTTCTTTGGTGAAAAAAAAAACAGGCATGGACTGACGGTTACTTAGGACAATCGCTGTTGCAGGACGTTTGTATCAATTTAGACAGTTCGTTGTTAACCGCATCTTGACGCCTTTTTCTTTTTTTGTCTAATCAGATGAAACGACGGCAAACACGCTATCATTTGGCCTCTGGGAGCTTGCGAAAGATATTAATTTGCAATCCAGGCTTCGCCAGGAAATAACAGAGACTTTACACCGAGTCCAAGAAAGCAGAAAGACGGAGATCGGGTTTGACGATTACGATAATATGCCTCTGCTTGTGGCGTTTATCAAAGTGAGCGGTGATATAACCTCTTTGTTGATCACTTATACACACATATTTTTCTCTGGCGCTGTCCAGGAGGTCTTGAGGTACCATCCCATTGCTTTCGTCGGCGGCCGACAAACTGTGGAAGATTCGGTTATTCCTTTGTTACACCCCGTGAAGCTTGAATCTGGTAAATTCGTCACTGAGATACCTGTATCGAAAGGTCAACAAATATGGATCAATATTCCTGGATACAATAGGTAGCGTTAAATCATGCATTGCTCAAACTTGTCATGGGTGTGAATGTTGCAAATGTACAGGTTGCCAGAAGTATTCGGCGAGGACGCATATGAGTTCAATGTGGACCGGTGGCTGCGCACAGACAGCAAACAGGTGGTCGAACAAGGAGTCGGGATATATGCGAATTTGATCACATTTGCTCATGGACCAAGAGCTTGCCTTGGTACGGTTTCTTATTTTGCTGCGGGTTCTGAACACATCACAAACGATCTCTTTCAAGGGTGGAAATTCAGTATCTACGAGTTACAGATGATGCTCATAGGGCTCTTATCCAAGTTCGAATTTAGTCTGCCCGCAAACGCAATGGGCGTGTCCAGATCCTCTTTTCCTGTTATGACGCCAACGAGAACGGGTGATCCAGATTCCGGGCCTGTGCTATCCTTGGATGTTTCTGTTATTGGGAGAGGAGGCTCCTACTGGGCTTAATAGTTTCAAAAGTCGATAAAAGACGATGATGCGTTGCGTGGTATATGTACAAATATTGTGGAGCGACTATAGCAGTTTCTCGTTGGTGTTGCAATCGTCGTTTTAATGTAGTGTATGTGTGGAGAACAGCGATAATTTTAAAGTGATTCGTCTCGAAGTCCTTCGCGAAATTGAAGTACGTAGTACTTCAGCTGAATGTCGACGAAATAGGAAATGGCGCAGTCGCTGGTCCAAAAGGCAGCCAGCAGGCTACCGCTCACACCAAGTAAACTGTTAACTGCTGCCACGCACAATCGGGCCCTCTTCAGCTTGTACCGGTTCACTTCCGCGAGTTCCCTCTAATAGCTATCAACAAGGGGAGTGCTGGTGTCAATTGGGCTTTGCAATGGCAAGTTCTTGGCCAAATTTTCCTCTGAACCCACATAGGCACCTCTAATGCCAGCCGTACCATCATCCGTTGAATGGAGAAGAGGAGAACCCAGTGTATTATATCAGCAACAAGTAGATTTGAAAGATGAAACAACTTTTCCAGACTTGAGAAAACGATCTCCGGAGCATCAACGTGCTGATGGCCACTTTTCCTCGAACATTTATGAGATGTCTCAGGCTATATATATGTATGTAACATCATATACCTGTTGTGCTAGGTTGACTCACTAAGACACGTCTTAGTTTGTTTGTAAATCGATTTCATTCAAACTGGCAAACAATAGAGTTGTTGATGGCATTTGCAAAAGGGTGTGTGGCGTCTAAATGCTCTTTTCCTATTCCAGATTTCGGGACTGTGCTCTTCATGGATGTTTCTATAATCATTGACGAGGAGATAGTTTCAAAGTTATGTACCATGTGGACAAAATTGTGGAGCGACTGCCATTTCTCGTTGTTGTTGTTGTTAAAATCGGTGTATGCTGATGTTATAAGGTACCATTAATGATACCGTAGATTTCAAAATGGGTGCGTAGAGAATGCGAATCTATCAGGATAGTACAGTGGTTACTACTGGCTGCAAACAATGATCATCGAAAGCATCGAATAGTAGCCGTGGATGCTAGTCCGGTCACCGACGGACTACGTGGATGCAGCAATCATCAATCCGAGATGATCCATTTCAGGATATTCATTGAATCGAAGTCGCCGATAACTGGAAATCAACTCACCGCGGCGCAACTTGACTCAAGGCACCTCAGTGACCTCACTGGGCCCATTGGATCATTGAAACGTTGGACTTGACGCACACGCATCGATGGCCCGGGATGGGTCTCTGATAAAACAATGAAATCTCACTTCTGCCTGTTTGACACGTTACCGTTGGAATACCTCATGGCCCCTTTCCAGCTCTCGAATCAGAGTATCGTTTTGCAGATCGTCTCCGTGCTCTTTTTACTCCAGTTTCTCAGATGGTTCCGTAACCGGTTAACCAGGCACTCTGTTTCTTACTTGCCTGGTCCACAAAAGTCTGACTGGTTGTTTGGCAACCTTACTGATCTCCATTTCAATGAGGTGGGGGTTGTTCAGTTTGCCTGGCAAAGTAAGTACGGCCATACTCTCAAGATGCACGGTCTATTCGGTGTACGTATCCCATGCCAGTTCTCATCTCTTCTGCTCAGTTTCTTACTATGTGATTGTATGGAGGAACCATACCTGATGACCTCGGATCCGAAAGCAATCCAGCACATCTATGCAAACCCGAATACTTTCCTCCGTCAGAACAACTCGCGTGAATTGTTCCAAATGATCCTGGGCCCCGGTCTCATCACTGCTACCGGCGATTCACATAAACGCCAACGCAGGGTTATACAACCTGCGTTCGGCATGGCCCAACTCAAAGCCTTGTTCCCTGTATTCTCTCGTCATGTCGAAAAGGTTAGTGATATTTATTTTAGACGTAGTGCAATGCTGAAATTGATCCATATGCGCAGCTCGCATTCATGATAAAGAAGGATATCGAAGGCGGTATTGGTCGTGGAAATGCTACAATCGACGTACACCGCTACGCAACTGGTGCGACTTTGGATATCATCGGAGATGGTCTGTCGTTTGCATTATTCTGTTCATGGGAATAGGTTAACGTGGATCATGCAGCTGCGTTTGATCATCAGTTTGGTGCTTTGGATAACAAACAAGATGATTTAAGAGAGATTTTAGACGACTTGGCGTCAGTAGACTCTCGTTCACCTGACGATTTTGCTTTACCGACTAGGCTTCATTTTTAGTATCTCATTTGTGACATGGACAAAGCGCGAGGTGCTGTTACAGTATGGATTAGAATGGCTCCCCTCTGGACTCATATTCTGTCTATCCCGCCTGCCAATTACGAAATTTTCTCATCTGGTCGCAAATGGTAGAAGGCTCGAAAAAATGGCGGACCAAATTGTCCAAGAAAAGACCGATGCGTACGCGAAAGGTCTAGAAGGAGGAAAGGACTTGATGTCGCTCTTGGTGAGAGCAAACGCAAACGAAAAGCCGTCAGCGAGGTTGTCTGATCGTGAAGTCATCTCTGAAATTGCGTACGTTTCTTTTTTGTTTGGATTGCGAGTAACACGGGCACGATATTAATTGTTAATTAGGACAATGACTTTTGCAGGACGTTTGTGTTCATCTAGAAAATCTATTGCTATCGCATCTTGACGCTTTTCCATTTGTCTGATCAGATGGAACGACCGCGAATACGCTATCCTTTGCACTTTGGGAACTTGCGAAAGATGTGGACTTGCAATGCAGACTTCGTCAAGAAACGACTGAGACGCTACATCGGGTCCAAGGGAACGGCAAGACGGAGATCCAATTTGACGAGTATGAGAGTATGCATCTGCTTGTAGCCTTTATGAAAGTGAGTTTGTGTGAGGATGCTTGAATATTGGTCAATCAAGTTATTTTCATTGCGCTGTTTAGGAGGTCTTCAGATTCCATCCCGTTGGTTTTGTTGGTGGCCGACAAGTCATGGAAGATTCTGTCATCCCTTTGTCCTCCCCTGTGATGCTGGAATCTGGTAAATCCGTCAACGAAATCCCTGTCTCGAAAGGTCAACAATTATGGGTCAATATTCCTGGATATAATAGGTAACGCCAACAGTATATTATTCAAACCTGACATGAGTTTGAACTTCACAATCGCACAGGTTGCCAGAGATATTTGGCGAGGACGCTTACGAGTTCAATGTGGACCGGTGGATACGCAACGGGAGCAAACCGATGGTTGAACACGGGGTCGGTGTATACTCGAATCTGATCACATTTGCTCATGGACCAAGAGCTTGCATCGGTACGCCTTTATACCTCTCTCACACATGAGGCCCAGCGCAGCACTCAAATTATTACATTCAAGGATGGAGATTCACCCTCTTTGAGTTGCAAATGTTGCTCATAGAGCTTATATCCAGCTTTGAATTCACGTTGCCTTCCAACGGGAAGAATGTATGCAGGTCCTCGTTTCCTCTCATGTCGCCCACCGTTGAAGGTGAGCCAGGTGCCGGGACTGTGCTGTTCTTGGATGTTTCTATTATCGGGAGTTGAGATCATGTTGACGAGCTGGATCTTGTGCGGAGAATAGAAGTAGTACTGCTGTAGTAGAGTATATTATGAATTGTGTGTTACTTTTTTTGGTGTTCAGTTTTGTTGTGGATTCTATAACATTTGCAATACTTACTCTCTTGAGAGCACACGTGACTTCTGTTGTTGCGAACAATGCAACCGTTGTAATTTGTCGAGTCGATTTCATTCTAACCAAATACATACGAACACTAGTAATCAATCCATTCACGGGGTAAATGGTGGTAGCGTCAGGTACAAGGTACCTCGCACGGCAACAACTGCCGTTGTCTTCTTATTTACGACATAGTATGTGACTTGGTACCTGCTTGCATCAAAGCCGAATCCAGAAATAAAACACGGATAGATAGCCTGAATAACAAATACATAATAGCAACGCTCCCAGCCAAAAAAAAACAAAAGAAAAAAACAAAAGGATACCTTTACTAGGCACGCTCAGACAAAACCACGCGTAAAGGACTCTTCTTCAACATAAAATAATCCTCTAACCCCCTCTCCCACTCCTCCGGATCGAACCCTTCCACGAACCTCATATCAAACCTTTGCACAATATACGACGCGATGACGCGCATCTCGTTGAAGGCGAGGTTCTTCCCCACACATACGCGCGGACCGTAAGAAAAGGGTATGAATGCTCTAGTGTCGAGGACGACTTTGGTGGTTGGGTCGAGAGGCTTGGTCACGTCGTGAAGTGATCGTCGGTGTTCTGGGGCGAGCCAGCGGTCTGGCCAGAACTCTTCGGGGTAGGGGGAGAAGTAACGTGGGTCACGGTGTAGGCTGTATGGGTGTACTATGATATTGGTTCCCTCTGGGATAAAGCTGTCGTGAAGAAGGTCAGCTACGGCTCTGATGTTTGTCATAGAATGTAGTTCGTACTGTCTGCCAACCGTTTTGCCTCCTGAGCCGCGTAGTACGGCTCTTTGCGTACCACTCGGTACTGGTGGTTGGAGTCGCATAGATTCGTTGCTGAAATATAGTAGTGAGGGGTGAGTTGGCTCGATCAAATGATGACGCTTACATGCAAGCGTGCAGGTATGGCATTGTGACTAGTTTCTGCTGATTAATAGGCTCTTCACCCGAGGGGAAAGTAGCGTCCACTTCTTCTCGTAGACGCTTGTAAAAGGAAGGGTTCTTTGTGAGGTGGTGCCAGAGATTCGCAAGTACAGTCGATGTCGTGTCTGACCTGAATCACGAGAATGTTGGACAATCATCTAGGGTGCATAGTGTAATAGATCCCTCTCACCCTGCGATGATGGCGGTTACGCCGTCAGAGACCATTTGTCCAGGATCAAGGGCACCCGAGCCCTTGATATCCTCGTTACTCTAATGAAATGGACGGTGAGAAGAGACGGGGTACTAGATTAGAGGCCTTGACTTGCGATGTGATAATATAAATCTCTTGCCACTGAACCTGCTTTTACTCTTTGACCAATCATTCTGCCGGAAATCTGGTGCATTCGAGACCCTTCCTTGCCCGGGCTGAGGAGAGCGCGTACGGTCTTGGTAGCCCATGGTATATGAGATATGATAGCGGTAAACCTTCAATGTCAAATTTCTCGAGTGAGGACTGCCCGTTATGCATGATTGTTAATTAGGCTCACCTGATGAAGCCGTTCATGACATCCCAGTATCCATGAGTATCACCTCCCCCCTTCATCATATCGAATGAGAAAGTAAAACTTCGGTCATAGAACCATCGTCAACACGTCCAACAAAACACACACACACAAATTGAACGTACACCATGTCTCCCATGAAATCAAATCTATTGACAAGGGAAATCAAATATATATGTAGAGGCAGAGAAGATGCAACCCCACTCACGAGAAATATTCCATCCACTTTGATATATCGACTGTTTCTGAAGTACGCATTGCCAGTGCATCAATGAGCTCGCGACTCCTCCTGATTATGATAGGCTCAAATTCCTTGAGCGACGTGGTGTTGAATGCTCTGGTCCACGGGCGTCGACGCTGTGCATGTTCTGCATTGTCTCTAGTGGACACCAGGGTGTATCTCTTTGGATGCCGATCATCATAATCTGGCAAGTTACGGTTTAGTACAAAGGAAACTAATCTGAATGTGATGATCACCCACAAGGGCCTTTAGGGAGTCCATGTGAGCCCAGGACCGGGTCAACGCCATCGACATTGCAATACAACAGCTCGTTTGGACCTTACAAAATGGTTAGAACATCGTGTCCAAGATGGAACACACACGCACACACACACCGACACGTACGACATCACCATAAATGTGGTGAAGTTTTTGGTAATATTGGTGCAAATGACCCTGTGAACAAGCATATGCAGTTCGGAACTTGGAAATCTTGTGCGCAAGTGGACCAGGGTACTTGGCCAGAGGATGGAATGGCGAGAGGCGATAAAAGACTGTGAAAGACAAGAGAAGGAGCCAGTAGGCCACAAAAGTACTGAGCAAACCAACACCCGGCTTATCATAGGCCACACACGACAGAAAGCTGAGGCCTAGCGGAACAAAGAGGAGAAGGAAGGCCCTGATTACAGTACTCCGAGGCTCATGTTTGTGGAAAATGAAATAGGACACCTATGAGAGGTGAACGGGAGGTCGAGGCGAAGTAAACAAGATAACGGACCCAGCTTGCAGCAGTCAGTAATAAGTAGAATTCATTAGGGCCAAAAGCTTCTGAGATTGAACGAAGAATCATGGGGGCAGCTTGATTGGATTCTCTGCGATGAGTAAGACTGTCCTTTTTATACGTATCATTTGAGCTGATCTTATCAAAAGCGGTAGAAACGGAGTCATCATCATTGCGGATATTTGTAGTTTTAGGGCTAGAAGCCGGGCCGTTGATTGACAAGGAGCCGTCGGGTCGCCTGTCGTTACTAGGTGAAATTGCGGAGTCGAGGCTCGGGAAGGATGGTGTGGCAATTGCGAAGCCGCCACTGCACTACTAGAGGACCGGCTGACGAGGCTGACGAGTATGAACATTGAATACGCGCAAGAATATGCATGGTCTATTCTGTTGCGCCCCGGGTGTCCAAAGTGAACGAATGTTAGACTTTCAGTCCAGAGTCTAACTGGAGACTACAGGATTTGCAGCAGCCACCGCCTAGTGAGCTTTAGCTAATCACGGATGTTTTTACTTGCTGGCCATCACACGCACTAGGCTCCTTATCTTCGCTGCGTCCTCGAGGCTTGCAGCTGACTTCGATTGCCTAAATGTATAACCAGCCTTTGTATTCAATACCATGGTGTTATGTCAATAACCTGCACGGGTCTTGGACCAGGCTCGCCTTTGAGCCACATCATTATAAAGTCTATAACTCGGAATGCGAGCCATTGAAACGCATTCAATTGTCAGAACCAGCACGTCAATTTCAGCACTCTGCGCGTTGTATTGAACCATTTCAACTGCGCCCGGTTGTTTCCGACACCTTCTGACTTGTTAGTATCAGACTTTTCTCACGGTGTTCCGATGCCGTGTCTGTTCAAAAGCGGCCCTTTTTCAGAAGCCATAGCCTTCTGATCCTAACAGTGACAAACAACTTCATCGCGCATGCCACTCCGACATGCATTTTGCACGTATCCTGCCCCTCGTGAGGTATCCGAAACCCCTCAGATTGCGCCTCTACTCCTCCTCCTTAACCGGTGACTATTCTGTCATTCTCCCCAAGGAGCCGTTCGTGTGGGGAGTTTCCCATATCACACCACATGATGTACCACTCGGTATCCAACGGCCTCCATACGCTCACTCAAACAACGCCGTCACAGACAATTTTAATGGTGACCCATATACCGGTGATGGTCGCATACGCCTTCGATCTCCCGAGGAGGATTCGCTCAGAAAAGCTGCAAACTTAGCGAAAGACGTCTTGGCATTTGCTGCCAATCATGTCAAGGTGTGTTTCGTCGGGCTGGGTGTTATCAGGTTATGAGTACTTAGTTGATTTAGGCAGGAGTCACAACAAATGCGATTGATACTGCAGTGCACCAATACATCCTCTCGCACGGTGCCTATCCTTCTCCCTTGCTCTATACTGGGTTTCCCAAGTCTTGCTGCACGAGCGTGAATAATATTATCGCACATGGAATTCCTGACGAGTTTGTCCCATTTGTACTATTTCTGATCTTTTTGGATGGCTGATGCTATGTAGTCGACCTTTAGAATCTGGTGATATTATCAACGTTGACATTACCGTATACCTTGAAGGTTATCATGGGGATACCTCGAGAACATTTCTTGTTGGCGAAGTGGTACGTAATTTGTCACATCACTTGACCATCTTGTCATTCATCTCCAGCTAGGACGAGGCAGGACGCCAGCTCGTGGATGTGACGAATCGGGCTTTAGAACTGAGCATCGTCGCATGTGGTCCTGGAAAACCTTTCAAAGACATCGGTCGGGTCATTCATCAATACCTGTCTGAGCAAGGGCAGGACTTTTGTATTTCTACACAATTCACTGGTCATGGAATCGGTACGGTGTTTCATCGTCCCCCATGGATATTACACCATTGTGAGTTGTTTCAATAACCAGAGTCATCATTCGTTGAGAAAGTCGTGGTATAGTAAATGACGAACCTGGTGTCATGCTTTCCGGGCACTGTTTTACAATCGAGGTATGTTATGCAATTTTTCCAAAGGTAAAAATGATTAAATTCCGCGTGAAAACAGCCTTGCATTATTGAAGGTTCAAACCCTACCGGTTGGATTTTCCCAGATGGCTGGGCGGCTTCTACCGAAGTGAGTTGTAAATCTTGTCAAATCTCTTCTACTGACTCTACATTCATTTGAAGAATTGTGCGAGGAGTGCGCAAGCAGAACACACGGTCCTAATAACAGAATCGGGAGTTGACGTACTCACTCAATGACTCTAGATCCCATTCGGACATGGCCGTTTTATTCTCCCGTTTTGCCTTTTTAAGAGAAGATTATCAGCCGTATAGTAGAAATATTTGTCCTGAATGAGGCTGGGTAGATTAATGTTCTATGACGAGGGTATAGGTTTTGTTGCAGAAGCTTTGAGCGTCCCATCCTCCCATCGTTTGACAATATTATGTCGAAAAACCCCCATATCCTCGCCAGGAAATATTCGCAGTCTCTCCAGCCTCCTTTCCCTGAGCTTGTTTTTAGGCAGCATACCTGACACTGCCTGACGAATGATCTGTTAGAAAAAATAAT
This sequence comes from Sarcodon aspratus, assembly GCA_003313825.1. Taxonomy (NCBI): domain Eukaryota; kingdom Fungi; phylum Basidiomycota; class Agaricomycetes; order Thelephorales; family Thelephoraceae; genus Sarcodon; species Sarcodon aspratus. The sequence continues at coordinate 17,875 of QLOR01000069.1, forward strand.
AAAATAGGTTTAAAACCAGGGAAATATGTATCGATTATGAGGGCGTACTTCGTCTGGCTTCCTGTTCATCATATCTCTATATTTGATTTCCTTCAATCCTCCCGGGTACATGGTGTGCTTTCTGTAAAGAATTTGCTCGTCCTTTCGGCCAGAAACTTTGATTCTTTTCGCATTGGTAACCACAACGTAGTCTCCACAATCGGCTAATAACACCCGTCAAAAGTCAACTCACAAACACACAGGGACAAGTTCTGGCTCACCAGAAGCGTCAAAGATGGGTTTGTGCTTGCCCATCAAGACCAGAGCAATTCGTTCAGCCAGCTTTCCAAGTATTCTGTCTGAAGCATCAACGTGGTGCCAGACTCGGGCGTAAGCTAGAACAGTCTATAAAACGCTACTCGTAAGTTCCGTGAGCAAAAGAAACAGATATATAGAACGTACATTTCCTATGGCCTGTGACATGGCTGGAATAACTAGGGCTCGGAGTTGGTAGGAGGAGATGTGTATCGTATACACTGGCAGTGGTTTGCCACCAAAATAATAGAGCAAAACAACGCGTGCCACATTGAGATTCATTCGTTCAAGTGACTAAGTCTCCTGTCCGAACCACTGTTGATACATCTTCGACATCAAATATTCACCTGACCTCAAGCACCGGGGCGCATGGAGCTTGTTACGATCCTGGTACGGTGTTGTGATCTGGACAATGTGGATTGATTATCACCTATGGGTTGTTCACGAGACAATCCATTCAAAAATCTATGCTTCCGCTGCTTCTTTGAGAATTATCCCGTGTTGCTGCAGACGTGATAAGCTATCCTGTACTTGGCACTATCCCCCGCATAAACACTCTCTGGATGCCGGAGTACCTAAACCTCCATATGACACTCAAGCAAGCTCAGATGAATCGCGGGTCCCGTGTAACCTGTGAAGATTTTCGCATCCGAGGACGGAATAGCTCTTCTACTCGCCTGTACCGCGGATGCTATCTGTTATGTTCACTGGCGATAACACTAGCAGGCTGCCATATGGAAAAGAAGCGGGATTGATTGTTCATAAAACCGAGCAACCTCAAGTGTTCAACCTCTGTCTCTTTGTATCTGGTTCTGTCGTGTTGTCTGTCCTCCCCCTCTTCTACGACTAGTCATGTTGTCTATTATCAGTGCTTCTGTGTCTACACACACCACGGCGTCGACTCCCCGTCCGCACGTTCAGTATGTGATTTCAGTCACGACAAGTGAAGACAGGAAGTATACCATTTCTCGAAGATACTCTGAGGTGCGTGGTGTAGATCACTCTCTCGAGCGTCAATTTGGTGATCCTCGATTATTTTTTCCAGTTTCTGAGCCTTCAATCCGACCTCGCAACACCATTCGCTCTACCTCCGAAACGGATTCTCGCTACCACATTTATTCCATCCGCTTGGCTTGACGATTCCCTAATCTCCGAGCGTAAAGCCGGGTTGTCTGCGTACCTTCGAGCAGTGTTACAATCCGACTCATTTCAGGCAGACCCGCGGGTAAATCGGTTCTTGACTTTGACGGATTCTGTGCACGGCTCGGACGGGTTTCATCCAGAAGATGCTTTGCCTTCCACGTTGACTAGGACGGCTGCAGCTGCAATTGCGAACGAATTCTCCACTGCCGCAGTACCGATAGCTGCCGCTTATTACCCGGATTGGTCTATGTATACTCTCCCCCCTGAGAAGATCGATTATAGCCAGTTCGACATCTTGTTCTTTGGTTCGTACTCCTGATTCGACGCTTGTCATGATTGATGTTTAGTGTGCACTGTAGCTTTTGCAACGCCAAACTCGTCTGCGACTATAACTTGGGATACAGATAGTCAAGGGTTCCTCAAGAGGTTAGTCACGAGCGCAAAGAACAGTGGACATGGGACAAGGATTGTCTTGTCGATCGGTTAGCTAGCTTTCTGCGCTTTGTGTGATACTTGATAGTTGATTTGATTGCAGGTGGTTGGTCAGGATGTCAATGGTTTTCCGGAACAATGGCTACGAGCGGCAAGCGGGCTACTTTCGTTAATGCATGTGTCAGCGCAGTGCATACGTATGGTTTAGATGGTGAGCTTTCGTTATCTTGACTCAACGTATTTACGAGCGTTCTTGTCCAGGAATTGATATTGACTGGGAATATCCTAATCAGCCAGGGGCTGGAAATCCATATTCCTCTTCTGACGCTGCCAATCTATTGAGTTTCTTCACGTCGCTTCGCTCTGCCCTCGGCTCGAGCAAAATAATTTCCGCAGCTGTCACTGACCTGACGTGGATTGGGAAGAACGGATCGCCGCTGACAAATGTTGCTTCGTACGCTAAGCAACTGACCTACGTGAACCTGATGTGCGTTCGTAATTTTCCTTTGTCGGTTTCCTACCAACCCTTTGGCAGGAATTATGACGTATGGGGTGCTTCTGCCAACCCAGGTGAGCTGTGAATAACCTCTCGTAGTGGTTTAGGCTTAAAAAATTGCTCAAGGACCGAATGCGCCACTGTCTAACGCCTGTGGAAACAGCACGCAACCTGAAGCTAGCGCTCAAGCGGCATTCAACCAATGGACGAAAGCTGGTTTTCCGGCCAGTAAGCTGTTGCTCGGATTACCATTATATGGTTACGTGTCGAAGAGTACTGCTACAAGTCTACAAGGCATCGCGATTCCTTCTCCGGACTTTCCGAGTACACAATTGAAATCGGAAGGCGCTGGGGCGCTTGAGAAGGAAGAGGTAGGTGAGGGGGCACCCATGCCTGGAAACCACGCTCGCGATAAAGGGAAGACTGTTCGCACTCAAGCAAATGGGGACCTGAGCGGTTATTACGGCGGACAAATTGCGTTTAATCAATTGTTGTCAGCGGGAGCTTTGGCGAAGAAGTCAAATGGGACCTACACAGCCGTAAACGGATATACGCAAGGTAAACATATAATTAAACCTCTGCGTAACTTTTTCGCTGATCCCGGACTGACAGGCTGGGACCAGTGTAGTACTACCCCTGTATGTTTTCAGAAGAGATGATTTTCTTGATCGAGACTAATCACAGAGCTTGTTCTAGTTTATCTATGATCAATCACGGTCAACGGTAGTCACGTATGACGACACTCGGTCCCTGGCCGATAAAGCTGCGTTTTCGAAAAGTTCAGGAATGGCTGGGTGCTTTACTTGGAGCCTTGATCAGGTGGGTAGCGATATGTCACGCCAAGACGCGAATTAATCAATGATTCACAAGGATGATGGTGTGGCGCTGCAGAAAGTTATCCGTTCTAGCTTAGGCAAATAGATGGTTACTCATACGCCTGGATGAGTCGGATCAGGGGTTGAAATATTCTGATCATCTAGGCAAAGGGGCCATCAATGCGACATAAGCTGTTTATATGTATGACAATCCTCGGTGGTAGTTGTGTTTTCTGTCAATATTCTTATCTGGCTTGATGATATCACGATGATTATCACGACCCTTGTACGACATGTATGCCTACACCCCCAGAGTCTGATGTGAAAATCCGATGTCATCAAATGAAACCGGAACTTTGTGGTGGTGCGCTAAAAAGTGGCAACGCAACCAAGCCAAGTTTTGGTTAGAGCGTCCCAACACATGGACTCCGCAACTCGGCCCATGGCCCCATGCTGCGCGGTAGATCCCAAGCGAGTTGTTCTATGTTACTTTACAGGTAATATCGCGTACAGTATGCTGATTCATCTATGGGGATAAACTGTCCGTTTGCCGAGCAACAGGCACCGAACGCTGTTCTAGCGCAAGGCTATCTTCTGCTGGATATATGATTTCCTTCGTTCAGTCTTTTCCTTCCCGGGGATGGAGTAGCAATTTAGGGCTCGATAGCGCTATCAACCGTCTTCGCCGGCAAATTATAAAAGTCACCTTAGTTAACGGTGTGAGTGCATTTGCTTCCCCCTCCGTCCGTCACGGTAAATCGTCCTGAGTAGCCTCGGCCCGATGAGTCTGGGCTGGTCCGCTGTCGTTGTCCTTGTTCTGTCATGGATTTATTCGCTTGTATACCGGTCTTATAAACGTATATCGGTCAAGGATATCCAAGGTCCTTCATATTCTTGGCTTTTAGGTGGGTCCTCTCGTCCACTACCGCTGCTGTCTGTCTGTTGTTGTTGCGGGTGTATACACGGTGGCTAACCTGGCGGATGCCTCTGATTCTAGGTAATGAACTGGATCTGTGGTGGCAGGAACAAGTCGGGGAAGTGGACTTCAAATGGATGGAAAAGTACGGGAACGTTTGGCGCGTCGGAGGATGTTTTGGGGTGAGTCCCAGTATCTTAGCGCTTGATGATGTGAAGACTCGTTGCATGACGTCTGTCATGACGAACGAAGCTGACAGACGAGTTTTCTTTTCTGCACACAGGAGGATGTACTTATGGTTGCGGATCCTAAAGCGTTGCAGTATATATTCCAAGGGTATAATTTCCCGAAAAGAGCGGATTTTAGGCAGACGATTCGGCTTTTGACGGGGACTGGGCTGTTGTATGCAGAAGGTAAGCGAGAACTCGAGAGAGAAGACTTTCAACGCCACTGTTTCTTTCCGCGACAAAGAAAAAACATACGAGGCTTCCCTCGGAAAGTTTGAGAATTTTTTTAATGGGTTTTTTCGCTAGGTGCCGATCATCATCGCCAGAAGAGAATCATGGATCCTGCATTCGGGCCTGCTCAGCTCCGGTCGTTCTTCCCTATTTTCCGAAGAAAGGCCGCCAAGGTGTGTGTTTTATGATGTCTTTCGTCATTTTTTTTTCATTCAGAGGTATCTGGAGCTGACGTGGCGGTATGTGTGTGTATACAGCTGTCATATCGTTTGAAGGAGGGGATGCAGGCTTCGAGTGGTAAGGTTATAAATGTAGCGAGTTGGATGGCTCATACGACGCTTGATATTATTGGAGAAGGTTGGTACGCCGTTGCTGCGTTTGCTTTTATGAATTTGTTTCAACTTCGTCGTCATGATGCTGAGGTACACGTGTTTTTGTTACAGCTGCTTTTGATTATGCATTCGATACCCTGGACGATGGTCGGACAGAATTGGCAAGCGCGTATCATAATCTATTGTGAGCTTCGTTTGGTTTCATTTCCCTCATGCAAGGACGTATTGACTGTTGTTGTTCTTTTCTTTCTCTGTGTGTTAGTATCGAGTCTGTCACTTTCCCGCCGAGGGCTGCTTTGTTGTTTAAAGCTCTATGGTGTTATGTGCCGGAATGCATTTTGCCTTGGGTTGAGCACCTTCCGGCGCAGCAGCTGAACATATTCAGGAAATATATGAAAGTGGCTAGGACAGTCGCTCGAGAGCTGTTGGCCGAGAAAGCCGAGTATTTGACGGCGACGAAAGGGCAGAATAAGAAAGACGTTATGAGCATCCTGGGTAAGTGTATTTCCGGGTTTAATTTATCTTTTGAGGCTTTGATCTCATGTGGCGCGCGTTTCCGTGTAGTCAAGGCGAATGCATCACAGGATTCGAAATCAAATATGAGTGAGTTTGAGATGGTTTCTCAGATGACGTGAGTCGGGATTGTTCTTGGGCCGGATCTTCATCATTTTACGGACTTTTCTTCTTCTTCTTCTGTAGGACCTTGATGTTGGCGGGCCACGAAACAACTGCTTCTTCAATGAACTGGATTCTCATGGAGCTAGCCCGACATCCCGAGTATCAGAATCTGATTCGTCAAGAGATTCGGAGAGTACGGAGCGAGGTCGTTGCTCGTGGAGACGAAGATTTCAGTATGGCTGATTTGGAAAATATGCCATATTTGACTGCTGCCATCAAGGTAATTCGCCGAAGTCGCTTATCTCGTTAATACTAATGTCCTACTCGTAGGAAACTCTTCGATACCATCCGATAGCGTACCACCTAGTGAAGAAGGCCGCACAAGACGATGTTATTCCCTTGTCCAAGCCGATCAAGACGAAGTCTGGCAAAATGATCAGCGAGATTCCAGTCGGCAAGGATCAGAGTATTATTGTCTCTGTTTGTGCATATAACAGGTACTTCTGGGTTCTTCCTTGATGTGTGACGTGTGCGTTGATGTTTGGATTGTTCAGATGCGCAGACGTGTGGGGCGAGGATGCCCATGTTTGGAACCCTTATAGGTATTTTGATCAGGCTAAGCTGCAGAACCAGACCACGGTCGGTGTATACGGAAATGTGTAAGCAGCACTACCCGACCGCGTTCTCTGTTCCTTGATTAATTATCCCTCATTGGGTTTTCTTTATTAGATTAACATTTTGTCAGTATTTATTTGTTTAATCTGATCAAAGGGACATGGGACTGACTGGTTGTTGCTGCAGCGTCAGGAACTAGATCGTGTATCGGCTGGCGGTTCTCGTACGTGCCGTGTTTCCTTTCTCGTTCATGTCAGCAGCTCACGGATTACGTTCGACAGGGTGATCGAGTTACATGCTATCGCGGTTGAAATCTTGGAAAACTTTGAGCTTACTTTTCCAGATGATGTGAATATACGACGGGTGCCTGCCATTGCCATGACTTGCATGGTAGACGGGGAGCTGGAGAAAGGAGTTCAGATGCCTTTGTACGTTACTCCTGTTGTTTGATAAGTAGTACGAGACGGACGATGATGGTGACGGTGACGACGAACGATTTTCCCATGGTGCGGTGCTGCGGGATGGAGATGAGGATTATTATGCCATAGCAGTTGTTGCGATCCTCATTATTTGGATCTTTAATGGAACTGTTTGTAGTAAAACCTTGGTTGTACATAGATTACAGGATGTACAATCTGACTGATTAGCATGGAGCTCTTTAGCACGTAATAACTAAAAGTTTCAGTTGCCCTTGGACTGACCTTCAAGTTCTCTCCAAAGACTGGGATCGTATCACGTAACATCCATAACAGGAAGAACTAACGTGTGACTGCTCCGTGACTGGACGCCCTCTGGACTTGAAATCCGTTCCAAGTTCAGCGACAACGATGGCGACAACCAAGTCGGAGCCGGGTACAGAGTCTCCTCAACCACAGGCAACAGGGACCTATCGTGTGTATAGACCAAGCTTTCGTGCGTTACCGGTCCATCTGAGTTTTTCGTCGCAGAAATGGCAATCGACCCAGCTCTGCAACAACAACCACATCCAGCGTAAATCATACCCACCCCTTTACCCAACGTTGCTTGATATATATATGTATCCAATACTAGAACACCGTATTCTTACCCGCAGTACGCAAGTTATGCTCAGCCATCCTATTATCAATATGCGCAGACCGCGCCGCCTCCACACATGTCTGCTGCACCACGGCAGGTGAATACACAAGCCTCTAGCTCGACCCAGGTGGATACGACAGACGTTGCGACATTGAACGATGCCTTGAGAAGTGCCGGTGTGGACTTACGAGTTTGTCTTTCGCAATCAGAGATATGTAAAGCTGAACTGATCCATTAGCCAGGCAGAGGAGGAGGGCCTCCAACGAAACTATGACCAACATGATACATACAGATCTTATGAAGATCGGACGCGAAGGCAGCCTGTGAACCCCTCCTTTGATTCGCGTTTTTTGGGCACGACAATGCGTACTGTCGGCACTCAACATAAAGTGTCTAAAATTCCGGACGATTCGGTCAACTATGTTGCGTTGGCACTCAAAGTTCGGCTACAGCAACTCATTACTGCAATGATAGCTGCTTCTGCTCATCGAACGGACACCCAGTTCGATCGGCCTGCTTCGTTATATGAGGATGGAAACCCAATGTGGAGCATTGTTGTTCGAAGCGATGTTGCCAAGCAACTTGCAGTTCTGGAGAGGATAGAGCGAGAAGAAGAGATGAAAGTTAGAAGGGAAAGGAAGGAACGAGCTGATTTGGCTGCGACGCAAGCTGCTAACTACGCAGCTCAGTCTGGTGGCGGAAACGAAGATGGTTATGATGATGACGAAATGATGCAACCCAGAAAAAAGAAAAAGAAAGACGGTCCTGGGGTCACTGCCAGGAATATGTCAGAGGATGTGAGGAAAAAGATGTCGAACGCGGTGGCAAGTCAGGCTGCAGGACTAAGTACAGGGAAGTATGCATGGATGAACGCTGGCGCCTCGTCTACTCCCACGCCAAAGCCCAAAGCTTCCACTGGTCCTTCTACTGGCGCTGGAAGCACGCCCCCAGCCCAGACGGCAACACCACCAACGGCATCCACTACTAGTTCATGGGTCCGACCTTATGTGCCAACAACAGGGAAAAATGGTGCCTCATCACAGAAGGAAGAGGAGGACACAAGACGTAAAATCACAATGAGGGACGCGATGTTTGTAATAGAAAAAGAGAGAGGTCATGGAGGTGGTCGCGGTGCAGCAAAGGGCTAGTGTTCCTAGTGGAACAATTTGTGGTCCATAGCAACGATGATTGTAGAATCAAACTTGCAGTGTAATACCACAACATTAGTTCATCGCTCAATGAGAACTTTTGGGAGGAAGCTTTTGAGCAACAAGTGTAAACACAACAACTCTCTTCTACCTGGCAGTCATGTCAACTACAGAACCAGCGCTGTCCCCGTCAACTTCTGAATCGCTAAAAGCGTCTACTTTTCAACGCCTGCACCCCAAGATATACCTTGAGAGATTCCTCGCGGAATCAGTCCGTCCTGATGGCCGGACGTTTACCAAGTTTCGACCTCTTTCGGTCAACGTCGGTAATTTGTCTCATATGAGCTGCAATACCTGCCACTTTCTTGATCATGGGATGAATTAAGGGTCGATATCAACAGCAGAGGGTTCTGCGCTTGTTAGGCTGGGTGACACAACTGTTGTTTGTGGAGTGAAAGCAGAAATTGCAGAACCTGATTTGGATAGACCAGAGGACGGATTTTTAGGTGCGTCTCGGACCACCAAGGATCTCATAAATATTTTTGATAATGTCATTTTTTTGGACACAGTTCCAAACCTGGATCTTCCAGCACTTTGTTCCCCGAAATTCAAGCCGGGACCGCCTTCGGAGGAGGCGCAAGTGTTGTCAGACCGATTGAACGAAGCTCTTGTGATGTATATGCGGGACTTTTATTTTGCAGCTCGTCATCTCCAATAACTGTGCTATGTATAGGTCGAACGTATTACCAACAAAATCGCTATGCATACACCCGGGAAAGTCTGTATGGGTTCTCTACGTTGATGCGACGTGTATCAACTGTGACGGCAACGTCTTTGATGCTACACTTCTTGCTATGGTTGCTGCGCTGAAAAGCAGTGAGCAGAACTTGTTCGCTAATCCTTCTAGAGTGACAATTCAACTTCTTGCTCTCGGATAGCTCGTTTGCCAACGCCGACGTACAACGAAGAGTCTAATCAAACGACGTGTTCGCGGAAGACCAAGATTCCGTTGCAACTGACACGGACGCTTGTTTCGGCGTCATTTGGAATTTTCGATTCGTTAGTGAATGTCTTTGATGTTTATTTATACACTGAAAATGTTTGGGATTTGGTGGTTTCAGAGCAGTCCTTCTGGTAGATCCCACGTCTTTCGAGGAGCCGTTGTTGTTGACGACTATCACTATTGTACTAGACGAGACAGGTCAATTAGTCTCAGTGAATCAGTTAGGTCCAGGTATATCTGCTCAGGACGATGTGTTATCTCGGTGTATTGGTTATGCCAAGGCGCGTTCGGTGGAATTGGTCAAACACATACAGTCAATATAATTCACCATTCGAAACCCGTGTGATTAAACATCATGAGTGAACAGAGGTTTGATGGCACAGGATATTCAATAATTGGCTTGAGAGCTCAGAAAGGCCCTTAGCTCATCTAAAGCTCTATATCGGTGAGAGATCCCGTTTTTTTCTTCGGGTAACATTTCAGCATATCTGTGGGTGTTATGAGCACCGAGTCAGCTGATAAATTGAAGCCCGTTGGGCTCACGTCTTTCCCGTGTTTTCAGCTTCAAAGGCTGAATCCCATCCGAACACCGCAGGACCGCGCGGACAAACGACTTTTCCTTCGGTCCGTCCTTCGAACAGGATTGGCTCTGTTCCTGGGCCGGCACTGTACGCGAATGTGCACAGAGCCCATGCTTCGTTTGTCGGAAACCCTGCCAACAATTTATTCAAGCCTTGAATGACCGCAATTAGAGAGGAGATTGATAAGATGCAGTTTGAGTGGACTGCAAACCTCCGGGGCCTAGTTCCTTGAGGAAATATTTGATATATGGCCCGGGTAAGCCATTGAGAGCCTTAAAACACAGGGCTGTATCTTCCGTGATGCAAGGGCCCCCAACCTAAATTGTCCGATTGATTCTACTCTGAATGTCAGGAGGTCAGACAGACTCACCAGTTCGGCTGCCCGACGGCATTTCTCTCGAGCAACGTCCTGAGTAGATCCTTGTATTTCCGGGACTTATCGCGAGACTTTGAATCAATTGCGCCGATGAACTTGATAAGAAAAGATATGTGGTGCACATACTATTTAGATCTATGGAATCTATCTCGATGGGCTGCCCAGAAGAGAGGATGGCTCTGACTTCCTTCAACTTGTTTGCATTTCCAGTAACGAACACTGGACTTGATTTTAGGGCGTTGTATTCTGTAGGCTGTACTTGTGGATTAACTCACCTAATCTTTTGGAAGTCATCGGGAGACGGTAAAGTGACTCGGGGATTGCCGATCAAGGCCTGCTTCCGCCTTGCCTGCGGTCGTTGTTTTTAGATCGTGGATGTCTAAAGTCACCGGTATACCTTGCTAGCTTCACTCAAGAGCTCGCTCAGTCGCACACTACTAGAAGCCCCCTTAGACTGCGATTACCCAATCAGTCTCTTCTTGTCGTCTTGTCTACACATTTGGCGCTATTAGCTCCGCCTATTTGATTCAGCACCCTAAGCTGCGAATACCGGCCAGCCATGCCTGAATACGTCTATGCTCTACACGACTTTCTGCCAGAAAATACAGACGAGGTGCCCTTTAAAGCCGGAGAGCAGATAGAGGTTATCGAGAAGGACGATATCTACGGTGATGGGTGGTGGCAAGTAAGTCGATCGCTTTGAGACCCGGCGTCCCGCCTTTGCGTCTTTGCTGTTGCAATCGGCCGACGGCCAGGAGACGTATCTCTAAGGCTGTTCGTGTGGGCGTGTCTGGTAGTGTGCCAGCCTTTCATGCATGTTTGCCTCGTTGCAGACTCGACAAAGGAATGCCGTATACATTTCCGTAGGATACTTGGCTGCGCTCGATCGACCGTAGCCGCTTCCCCTTTCTCTCTGTTCCAATGATTTATTCAATTTGTGTCGAGTCGCTAACTCTTGCTTTCAACTTTCAAGGGTCGGAATACGTCTGGTGCAGTTGGCCTGTTTCCTCAAACTTATACAACGAGTATCCCGCCCGCGGAACCTGTGCCCGTAGTCGTGCTAGACCCTCCTGTGTCCAGTGACACCCATACTCCAACCACGTTGCATTCTCTTCGCGAAGAGCCGGAGACCATCTCGGCCCAAGGTTCCCCAAATCCAGAGGCGGCCGGTGATAAGGTTATGTCGAACCAGAGCGACGAAGTTATGAAAGCTACTATGACCGATGTCCAACAGGCTATTGAGCAGCTGGGCAAGAACGACGTGGATGGTGCGCGCAGCTTCAGTTTCGCCAGCTCTCGAGATGGCGATTGGACGGACCGCGAGCTGGAAAGCGATCAAGAAACGGATCGTGAAACAGACTTGGATGGCGAAAATTGGCACACAAGTGCTAGACAAAAGTTGGCAGAGAAAGCTAGGCGCGCTAATGAAAAAGCTGCTGTTGAACAAGCTACTCCTATGCGTGTGACAGCTCCTCCCATTGAAGTCGAGCTTAGCGACGAGAGCGAGGCTGAAGAGGACGACGATCAGCTTCGCCGGTCAGGTTCTTCCTATTCAAGACATCATCCGCACATTGTCGAGGAGGATGAAGATGATGAAGCCAAAGCCTCTTCACAGCATGTTTCCACTATTGTCGCGTCGTCGGGTCCGCCTTCTCCTATCCAGAGTGATCCTCCTACAGCCGTTCCAAACGGGACGTCCGTTATCCATGACCGATCAGATTCTCCTATATTCAATCACAGACAAACGAACCCCATGTCTCTGCCCGACCCGGCCTCTCCCATCAGAAATAACCTGGATACTCTCGCGAAAGACCATACCAGTCAAGAATCTCCGCCATTCCCGTCTCGACCCACTACTATTGAGTCATGGAGCTCCCAGACTCCCTCACGTCGCAGCAGCGGCCCCCTTCCTTCTCCAACCGCATCCTCCTTTACCTCAGTTGGCATCGAACAGACGTTAACATCAGCAACTTCTGCTTCTCCTCTCAAATCGCCTACTTCGCCTTGGCCCAATAGTTCGGGCCAACAGACGCCCAAATTACCTTCCACACCCCCTTCGGAATGGACGATGGAGGAGGTTGTCGAATGGTTGCAATCCAAAGGATTTGATCAGCCTGTGTGTGATAAGTTCATTGGTAAGTGTCTTATCTATCTCGTGTTCCAGTTGAAGAGCCTGACAACATTGCATTGAAGAACAAGATATTACTGGAGATGTTCTGTTGGAGCTCGATGTTGAATTGCTCAAAACGGAGATTGGCATCCCTGCCTTCGGCAAGCGGAAACGAATTGCCAAGTGCATCGAAGAGTTGAGGACTCCCCCATCCGTTGTGGAGTCGCCTCAGGCGGCTCAAAGAGATATCCACCACTCTCACTCATGGAGCGCAAGTTCTGCTCAGCGGTCGTTCAAGAGCCCCTTGTTCTCTGTACCCGCATCTATTCCCGATGAGGATTCAGAACAGATCGCAGATGCTTACAGTCCCGAAAGCCTCAACGTAGGCGGTACGTCCGAAACAACAGAGGCCCGTTTCCTATCCAGACGTGGATCAGATCCGGGTTCTGTCAATGGTGTACTTCTAGCAGAGCCACCAGGCATTACAAGGGCTAGTTCTAGGGCTTCAATGATTGGTCTAGGTATAAACCTTAGTAGTAAATTCCAGGTACGTTGTGATTGATATGCGGGAATCGTGGATTGTTGAAGAAACTTTCAATAATTATTAGAAGAGTCGACCTTCCCAAATGACCTTGTCTCCCAGTGATATCGCATTTCATGCTAACGCGGTTTCTCAGGATAACGTCATTTCTTTGCTCGATGAAGAACGGGCCGCTGTCAGTGAGGTAAAGACAATAACTTGTAGTTGTATTTGGCTGTGAACCATTGATATTTGCTCATCTGCAGAACGATTCACCTCGTACATCCAATTCTAAGAATACCAAACGAAGACGGGTTTTCGGTCGCTCTTTTGAGTCAACTTCCTCTAAAGATAAGGAGAAGGACAAGGATTCCTCGAGCAGGAATTCAAAAGAGGTTTCTACTCCGGTGTCATTGTCATCTACCAAACGAGAATCATTAGAGGACGCTAGCACTTCTGCACCAGTCAGGCACAGGTCAAAGAAGAGCGTGGACAGCAATAGGACCGGGGACAGACTCAGCTTATTTGGTACCACATTCACTGGACCGCTAGGCAAAACAAGGAAGCCTCCACCAAGGTACTCAAGGTAAGACGCAATGAATCTATACCGGAGCAAACATTAACCTCCTTTCGATATATTTTCAGTTTGCCAGACCACGAGAAGGAGAAGGCCGATAAAGGCAGCACGGGAACTTTCTCGAAGTTGTATCATTATGGAGAGCGGAAAGTGTCCTCCCATCGACCTTCTACTGCAGATCCCTCTTTGAAGTCGAAGAACTCAATCAGAGAATCCAAGGACTCCACTAAGGATCTCAAGGAATTGAAAGATGACAAAGATCGTGCTTTACTACGGAAGCGAACGTCATCCTTTGGTGAAACATCCCGCCCCTTGAGCATGCCAGGCAAATCCGGGTTAAAGGCTGGTCAGAACGTAATGGAGCAGATTGGAACTTCTGATCACGAGGGCTGGATGCGCAAGAAAGCAGAGTCGTATAACACTTGGAAGCAGAGGTACTTCTTATTGAAGGGCGCACACCTTTATTGGTTAAGAAGTAACAATAAGATGGCACGTCTTGTAAACCAGAAATCTTTCTATTGTTACTGATAACTGCGTATAGGAGACGAAGATCAAGGGTTATCTCAACGTTTCCGGGTACAAGGTCATTCCCGATGAGAATATCCGACCTGGGAGCTATGGCTTCAAGATAGTGCATGATAATGATAAAACTCATTATTTCTCTTCTGACAGTCAACTCGTTATTCGCGAATGGATGAAGGCCCTCATGAAAACCAGCATCGACAGAGATTACACAAGTGCGTTGCAGCTTGATTGCCTGACCATTTCCTGACCATTTCCATTCGTACAGAACCTGTTGTATCTTCTGTCAACATCCCTACAATTCCTTTGACTGTAGCGCAAGCAATGAGTCCTCCTCCCCGGCCTCCTTCACCTACGGCTCGGGATGCTACGCAGAAAGCATTGCGACGTACAAATCCCAATCAGCTGTCGAGTCGAGATGCGCAAGTCTTGCTTATGGGAAATCTCCCTAGTGGAGAGATGCGAGGAAATGGTGGGGAGCGAGCCCGGATAGAGTCCTTCTTTACAAACGACACAGTTCCGAGCCCCATCGAACCCGAGACTCCACTCTCAGCAAGTAGTACAAAGATACCTCCACGACCATCCAGGGAAACGCGTCCAATCGAAAATGGACGATCCCAATCTGATATTGTACGCCGGAACTGTGTCGCTCGTGTTTGCTTGTATCTAATCACAGATTTTAGTTTGTACAGGTTGATGACGGTTTGATCGAATGGGCAAATTCCCATCTGTCTCCTACACTTCGCATCGCGGATGCGTCCGGGTCTATATGTGGAGGACTTACTCTGCTTAGATTGGCCGAATCGATCAAAGGAATGCCTTCTTCCCCTCCTGTTCCTGATGGAGCGTTCCCAACTAGCCCCAACGATGACAAATTGGATGGACTGTTCCGACTGTTCGATTTCCTTCTTGACAATGATGTTAGGATGGGCAGTGTGAGTATCAACGATGTCAGACAAGGTAAACGGGATAAGATTATACAGCTACTGAGAGCTTTGAAGGCTTGGGAGGATAAGAAAAAGGCAATCGCTCAATCCATTGGCAACGGGCACGGATCTTTGCAGACCCCAGGGCCTTTCAATGCAGGATTTCCCTGTGTGTAGTATTTAGCTTTTCCTGGAAACGCACATTACCATTACGCTCTACATTGGCATTCTCTACTATTACATCTTTACAACTTTTTATTAACATTTTTTCTTGCTGCAATCTTGGTTGTCTTGGTCAGGTGATCGCCGATATTTTTCTTGGTCTCCTTTGTTGATCTGCTTTGCGATTGCCATGTCATTAGACATCGAATCTGTTGAGCTAGCCTTGTTTACTGGACGTTGGAATAATCAAATATCCTCTTTCGAGAATACACCAGTAGGAAAATACGCGAAAGATGCTGTGGACGGATCTTTTCGCTCCCTGTTAACTTGTTCTCATGCACAGACCGTTTTTAAAGTGGTATCATCATCATGGGAGTTTGATCGACCTTTAGACACCTGGTTTACTCTGACCGATCCCCTGGATGTGAATACAGAACAAGAGGGCGAATTGTTGCGACTGATCTTTGCGGTCGCCTGTCTGCATGCGTTCATCCAGGCCAATTGGACAGGCCCAGACCTGGACGTGACCCCGCTGGACGTTCTCGTCTTTCCACCCACCGCTGCAGCTGTATCCGCGGACGCGCTGGACCAGAAGGCCACTTCGGAGTTGGCCTATGGCGGCGAGCCTGCGTATCATCTTGCGCGGGTGCCGATTTTCCTGCGTCTTGCGGACATGTTGCTGAGTGCGCCGATGTACAGGCATTGTAGGTCTGTGCGTTGGTGGAGGCTGCGGACGTGGATGGTGCGTCAGCGAGTCTTGGACGAGCCTGTTGCGCTACCGTCTCTATTGTTATCTTCGTGGGTGTGATCTGTCTGTGTGATTATTGTGCTATTTGGGGTTGACGGAATTCATCGCGTTTTGTAGATTGTTAGAAGGATTAGATGTGGAAGAAGGTGCAGGGCTGGACTCAGATGTGGGAGGACGTGTGTTACTAGAGCAGGGGTTGTTGCAGCACACGCTTTCAAACGACCGATCTGCAGCCGATTATTTTGTCAAGGCAGCCAGGACGACTGGACTAGTGTACGAGCTGAGTGGGGTGCTGGGTAAACGGACCAAGTTTCAGCAGACAGACTTGTCACAACTTGTTCTCTTGGCTCAAAGCAGGAATAGAGACAACAAAGAAGACGAGACCAACAGGGGGACAACAGACTCGGTAACAGAGACGGCGGACACGTCTCTTCCTCAGACTTTGGATCTAAATGACGATACTTTGCTAGAAAGGACGGAATACACATCTTCCAACCCATCTTCCGACTCTAAACTATCCCACCTGGACCCAAATTCACAACCGCCTCTGCACCCGCTTGACCAATCCATTCTCCTGGCGCTCTGTCTCAATGTCAAGAACACATCGCCAGCTCATGGATTGACCTCCGAACAAATGAGTCCTTACGTTTCACGTGTGATCTCGCACCCGCTCAACTGGTCTATCCATACCATGGCTCTGCTCCTCCGCTCCCGCCTCGAATCGAACCGAACACGCACGGTCGAACGGTCCACACTCCAGCTTCAAGCACTCGTGGACCAAATGCCCACAGCTGATTCGTCAGTCTCCGAAAGACTGCTCTATTTCCACTCGATCCAATTGCCCAGTAAATGGGAGATGGAGAAAGAACTGGCGTTGCGGTTCCTGTCCATTGGCGTAGTGAAATCTGCGTTGGACATTTTCGAGAAGTTGGAGATGTGGGAGGAAGTGGTCAAGTGCTGGCAGTCAATGGAAAGAAGGGACAAAGGGATCGCGATTGTACGCGATTTATTAGAAGGAAAAAAGGCCGAAGCTGACGCCGTCATCTCGCGAGGAAAAACATCCACTGATGGGGTAGAAAAGAAGAGTACACTGCATGATGCTGCAAGAGAGGCAAAACTATGGTGTCTCTTAGGTGATCTAGAGCCTGAGCACTCGTTGGAGCATTATACACGGGCCTGGGAGGTTTCGAAGAACACTTCCGGTAGAGCTATGAGGTCTTTGGGGGGATATCATTTCGCAAGAGGTGATTATCAGAAGACGGTCGAGTGCTTGAAACGAGCCGTGGCGATAAATCCCCTGTTATCCCGCTCTTGGTTCATTCTAGGTTGTGCATACGTAAGACAAGAGGATTGGGAAGGTGCAAGGGAGGCTTTCACGCGATGTGTGTCCATCGATGATGAAGATGGTGAAAGCTGGAACAACCTGGCTACGGTTTACCTTCGGATGGCAGAAGACGTAAATCCTGAGGTCAGATTTTTCTCCCAGTCTTCTGATCGTCTTACGTGTTTGTCTAAACGGCATACAAGGTTGAAAATCAAGTCGGAGATGAGACACAAAAGGCTATCCCATTCTCAAACAAGATGATGGCTTTCCGAGCACTGAAACAAGGCGTACGACACGGCTATGACAATTGGCGTATGTGGACGAACTACATGATCGTGTGCATGGACGTAGGAGAACTCGCAGAGGCATGTCGTGTGGTATCGCGGATCGTTGAACAGCGAAGCAACCAAGTAGGCGCAGAGTCTGTAGACGAGGACGTTCTTGAGAAGCTGGTCGATGCCGTGACTAGAGCTCCGGCAGATCCAGAAGAAGCAGCTACTGATCCGAACGGTACTGGAGAACGAGTTGCATTCAATCCGAATGAGGGACACGGGTTATTGAGGGGGGTTACCGATCTGTTCGAGAGGACGATACTGCCAAGGGTGTCTTCGCCGAGAATCTATAGGGCAAGGGGAAGATTGTTGACCTGGCAGACACGATGGGAGGATGCAATTAACGCGTATCTTGATGCATATAGATCTGGCGCCGCTGGATTGATGGACAAGGGTGAAACTGACGCGGAAAATTGGAAGGAAGGCCTCAGGGAAGTGGAAGATATTGTTGATGTATTGAGAAATTTTGGACCACGGGTGGACGGTTTCAACTGGTCCTTACAGGCCAGGAGTATTGTGAGGTCGTTCGTTGGCAAGACCAAGGAAAACTTCGAGGATGAGCCAGAGTGGGCAAAGTTGACCGAGTTGTTAGAAGATCTGAAGAAATGAAATGTAGATTCGATTATGGGTATTTCGGCACTATTTACAAGCGAATCGAGAACATGGCTCATAAGACATGAACAAGAACAAACTAATCGTGAACCTAGTACAGATACATTTGTCGGCAGAGAACACG
>QLOR01000071.1:0-95168 GCA_003313825.1 Sarcodon aspratus
ATTCAAGATGGGTTCTATTGGCTTCTTCAATGTAATTCTTCTGGCGTCACTTCTTGGACGGAGTTGATGTTATGTGAATAATGTGATGCCCAGGTAAGCAGGGGGAAGATGTCATGCAGAATCCTGTAGCTGGTGGTGCCCGATATATTACTCTTTTGTGTACATAAGTTTAAAATAATAATCCAGGGGATAGTTGTTTAGCTTTTCACTTTTGACTTGATAGTCGAGTGCGGGCTGAGCTCGACGCGGACATTAAACTTGTCTATTATCATCCGGTGAATGGATGAGATCTCTAATGATAACTTCAAGTTGAAAGAGTACTGATCGATCGGCCATCTCAGAGTTCAATCACCGCTGCCGCTGCGCTTCGAGTACAGTACATCTCCATCTCCTGCCGGCCACCACGTAGTTGTCAAAAATCGTGCTAAATAGGATCCTGAAGACGAGGAGGCATGATTCGGACCTGAAGTATTTTGCGGGTATTCATAGCAATTGGGCAGAAGAGATACGAGTTGTTGTCGAATTATTGTGTCATCAGGTAAGCTTACTATTCAACTTGATCCCGAGCTGCATAGTTTTACTTATCTTGGTTATTGCCTTCGAGTAACGCTTGATATCATCGTCTGTTTCTGTCGCCAATACAACTCGTGCGTGCGAGTTCACTGCTTCCTGTTAAAGCCGGCGCTAAACTCGGAGTATATAGATTGGTGCGTGCCAGCAAGTCAATGTGGTCCTACTCGTATCTCGTGTGTCTGATCTTTCATTGTCCCCAGTTACTTTCCGTCTCAAATGGATTCATTACACCAAACGACCGAAAACTCGTCCTCATCTGACCGGAGTCCAACCCATGTCGCCTCTGCGCCACATCTGACTCTGGCAAGCCCGAGTAGGACTACAGCCCTTGAGGGTGAGCAGCATTCCCATAGACGGTCATGGGACATTCTGATTGAATGACCACAGCTTCATCATCGTCTCAACTTCTGAGCCAACATTCACCGCCCGCATTTTCTGCACGGAGTCCTCAGTCTGAATTCTTCAAGGGAGCCTCTCATGTCGACGCTAGCAGTGGGACCTTTAATGCCGTTGGGGGAGATCAACATAATAATATAACGATCGAGATAAAGGTATGTTTGTGATTGTTGAAGCGAGTGAATGATCGCTGAACCGTACTTTATAGAAAAACAGTATGTCCATAGCCATTAAGTTCCCCTACATCTGATCTCACATGAAGCAGACGTTTCCTCACTCAAGAATCTACGACGAGCTAAGAATGCAGGATACCTCTCTGAACACCATTGGAAATGCCTCGAAGGGACCAGAAGAGCAGAGTTGGCGCGTATTGAAAAGTGGGAGGTTGATTATACGGACAAGCGTGTGTACTGGTTGAATGGGATGGCTGGCACCGGCAAATCAACAATTGCTCAAACATTTGCAGAACGGTCTGCTGCAGGTGGACGACTCGGAGCTACTTTCTTTTGCTCTCGTGATTATCCGGATAGACGTGACATTCATTTAATCTTCCCAACCCTCGCATTCGGCCTCGCACGTCAATACCCACTATTTCTGGAGGCTCTCACCGATGTTTTGAGCTCGTGCCCGGATGCAGCTGAAGAGTCGCTAGCAATTCAGCTCAACACTCTCCTTATACAACCACTAAAGTCCACAAAGTTGTCTACGACCATCGTCATAGATGCTCTGGATGAGTGCGAAGATGACGAACCAGCTTCCGCAATCCTTTCCCTCCTGGCCCGACACATTGACGCAATACCGTCTGTCAAGTTCTTCATTATTGGCAGGCCTGAACCCCAAATTCGATCTGGATTCCGCCTCCCGGTGTTACAACCACATACAGAAGTATTCGTGCTGCATGACGTTGATCCCTCATCCGTGGACCAAGATATCGAACTTTATCTTCGGACACGTCTATCAGAAATTGCAAAAGAGAGGAGTGATTTGGATTTGACTGAACCATGGCCTACCGATGAGGATATCGCTTTCTTAGTCAGGCGATGCTCTGGGCTTTTCATCGTGGCGTCTATTTTTGCCAGACTTGTCGGGGACCGTCAGTTTGATCCACAAGAGCAACTGAAAGCGATCATTCTGGATAGAGACTCCACTGTCCTCAAAGGAGGATCTGGGGTCGATAAAACATATCTCCAGGTTTTCCTCCGGAGCTTTCCAGATGTCGAAGTCCTCGATACCAAGTTCTATGACCTATTGCGACTTGTGGTCGGGTCCATCGTGTCGGTGTTCAGTCCCCTATCATGTACAGACCTTGCAAAAATACTGGACATACCACCTGGGGGAGTTAAGAGGAGCATCCGTTTGCTCCATTCGGTTCTTATCATTCCGGATTCGGATACGTGGCCTCTACGGATCTGCCACAAGTCGTTTGCAGATTTTCTTATTAACCCGAGACGATGCACAGACAGACGGTTCAATATCGAATTATCCGCTTTACACATGACACTTGGGACCTGCTGTCTGAGATTGATGAATGGATCGTTGAAGAGAAACATATGCGATTTACCCCCATACGTCATGAATGAAGACATCGACGATCTTCATGCACGCCGAGAGAAGTACATTGGCAGTGGGTTGGATTATGCGTGCAGATCGTGGGCCAAACATCTTAGGCTCGCTTCCAGTGACGGCGACGACGTCGGACATGTGGTCGAGTTGGTGGAATATTTCTTCAAGCATTGCCTGTTATCATGGTTGGAGGTGCTAAGCATAGTAGGTGACATGCGTTGTGCAGTTTATTCCCTTCGAGATGTGAAAAGCTGGTTTATCCATGTGAGTGTGGCGATATTGTTGTTTACTTTTCTTATAGAACACCTATTTCCAGGTTCAGTCACAAGATGCGAATCTACTGAACATCATGAAAGATGGCGAACGGTTCATTCTACGGTTCTTCGATGCCATTGGAGCCTCCGCTTGTCACATATATAACTCTGCGTTGCCTTGGTCTCCAGGATCCTCTCTCGTCCGAGCGTTATATCTGGAGCAAATATCGGCAGCAGTGAAGATGTTGAATGCAATTGATGACTTATGGGATGCATCTACGAGAACAATTCAGATGCGGCACGGTCTATACCACATAGCATTCTCCCACAAGGACGACTTCATTGCGGTTGCCGAGATAGGCTGTGTGGAAGTCTTCGAAACATTTACAGGACACCGTCGAGCTACATTCACATCGACTGAGACCGCTCAATATAGGTCTCTTGCATTCTCCCCCGAGGACACACTCCTTGTGACAGGACGTGACGATGGCATAATCGACGTGTGGGATTTACAAACTGGTGGCCTTGTTAGTAGTTTTGAAGGACATACCGATGTCATTAGATCGGTCGCATTCTCGCCATGCGGGATCATGATTGCATCTTGTTCAGACGACCATACTGTTCGAATTTGGAACGTATCCAAGCAAGGTTGTAGATACATTTTAGAGGGTCATTCAGATTCAGTCAGGAGCGTTTGCTGGTCATCTACTTCGAAAGAAGTAATATCCGGATCTTCGGACGAGACGGTGAGGATGTGGGGCATTACTGAAAAGAGGTGTATGAAGACATTTGTTGGATGTAGAGGGGGAGTGGTTTCTGTTGCATCCTCGCCAGATTCGTCATTCGTTGCTTCCGGATCATTCTGTGAAGTGAAAATCTTCAATGTGCGCACAGGCGATGTTTTCCAAACAATTACGACGGATGATCTGGTCGAGTCGGTTCGATTTTTGGATCAAGATAAGTTCATGTATGCGACCCAGGCTTCGACATTTGTAATTCACGATCTCACCGAAACAATCAACACTCCGGGACCAATATCCAAACACTGGCTAAACCGCTGCTTCCGAAAGGCTCGACTCAGGTTCGAGTTACTTCAAACCCAAACCCGTCGCAGCAAGACTGGTCCCGCCAAAGACCCCAATGTGTTCACGTTCAAATACCACGGACATACAACTGCGATCTCATCTGATGGGACTCACATTGCATCAAGCACAGGCAGTGTTGTGAAGATTTGGCAGACTTACAGTCCAAACCCAAATTATGACATGGCCAGTCACCATGATTATGTGCGGAGCGTCGCTTTCTCAGGAGTCGGACAGCTTATAGCGTCGGGGTCCGATGATAACACCGCCAAACTATGGGATCCAACGACAGCTCGGTGCTTGCATACATTCAGTCACCCCGATCGAGTTACTTCGGTTACATTCTCGCCGGACTCGAAGCTGCTCGCATCAGGCTCATTCGATCGCAAAATACGAATCTGGGATACTCGGACCCACAATCTCATTTCGACCTTCGAAACACCTGAACGCGACATTCGCTATGTCCACATTAGCCTCGGGTTCTCCCCAAATGGTAATCGACTGGTGTCTCTTAGAGATCCATACTATCTGGATGATGGAACTTCCATGAATCTCGAATTGTGGGAGATAGCAACAGGGAAATGTCTTGCTTCCATAGAGGTTAATGAACACTTCGACAAGGTTGCATTTGGCGTTGATGGGACTAGCGTCATCCTGGAGATGAACAATGAGACGGTGAGATGGAGCATATCCCTAAATCAGTCTACTACCGACGGCGACAAGGATGATCACTCGTCGCTGCCAATGGAGTTTGTTCCCTTACATGACGCTCAGCAATCCATACCCACGCGTTTCCATCATTACCGACGGCTGAGAGAGTGGATTCTAGACGAGCAGGAGAGACGGGTTCTTTGGATACCACCTGATATGAGACATACGGGTGATTCTTACGGAAAAATGGTTGTTTTAGGAGCTGTTAGCGGACTAGTCCCAATTGTAAACTTGACCTCCGTTACTTGTTGAGGAGCATTTTCTTATATCTACGATTGTGTATTCTATACAGTAGACCGTATAATTCGTATGCTGTAGAGTACTACTCCTTTATCGAAGCTAACATGTGCAAACTGCGATGATATCTGAAACGACAGTAGTGCTAGAAGTCAATATTTGTTTCGTGCTGACTTGACCATCTTCCCATTGTTTTTGCAGATTTCACCTACTGTCAAATACAGTACTACAGCACATCCGCTATGGATCAAGTTTTCTATCTACGACTCCTGCCTGATTCTTGTTTTGCGACTCAGCGCAGAAGCCAGTTATTTTGCTACCATGATGAGTAGTACTGACCATGCGACGTGTCTGAGAGTCTCCTTGTTTTCAACTTTGACCGCAAAAGATTTATCTCCCGTGTTGGAGACTCACCGAGCTCGAAAATCTGCAGTGACTGCTGACTCTAACCAGCTTGGTTCTGCAACGACGTGACCGAGTCAAAGGAACAGATTGACTCTCGCTGCCTGCAGAGATTCTGAGTCGTCGATCGTCTTCCCTTAGACTCCTCCATTTTGTGGTGACCACATCATCTCTGACCAACTTGATATACCAACGCACAATGAACTGAAGCAAGAACTTGCAGAAGTGACAAATGCTTTTCCACACACTGCCTCCACTCAAAGGAACGTGCACATGCTGCTGAATTTTTTCGGGATCAGCTTGCGCATCTGAATGCTGAGCGTACAAGTTATCATGGTCATGGGTTGAAAAGAGCAGAAGAGTATTGGTATTTTCCTACTTTTTTTCACTTTCTAAATTCAGGATGATCAAGACGTGTACTTGCGTGTTCTATGAAGACGTTCTAGTATTCAGCTTCAGTGAACACGGGTGTGTGTTAGGAAAGGACGTGGCTGATGCGCACATACGAGATGAGGTGCGGTTTTCGGTGGCTCTTTTTTTTTTGTCACTTATTATGTTTCCTCTGGCAGGCGCAACTAATAAAGGAGCTCGATGCCTCCTTTCATCGTGTCATGCGGAACTTGAAACAGATAATACTCGTTGAAAAGACAGAGAGGAGCAACTCATGTTTTTCATGAGTGATCTGCGTATTATTGAAGCGACTGTTACCTTGTCTCCGTCAGTCTGCATCTGCTGTGTCGCTCAGTGGAGCTCAAGGGAAGTATGCCGAAGAATCTTGCCAAGTGATGGTCAAATCAATTTGACAGTCATTAATTATCATTGATGACTCCAATCCAGGTGGCCATGGCGTTGCGAATGGAATTGGAGAATGTCGCCAAGCTTCGGGATGCGGCTGTCGAACGGGCTGATACACTTTCGAATGAAGTATTGCGACAATCGGCGCAGATAACTCAGCTCTCGGACGATCTGCGAACGAAAGGAAATAATGCGAACAGCTTAGTCGCGATCCTGAGATCACCACATACATACAGGCCTCAGTTTATTCCAACAAATATACGGGTTATCAGTTGTGAGGCAAGTGATTGTCCCCGTTATCTCGTTTGCGTTGTACATGTTAGAACGCTCACTATATAACATCAGCGCAATGGGGAATTAAAGAACCTAAATCAAGCCATGACAATTCAATGAGATGACTACGCGAACAAATTGCAGTCTTACTTGGATGGAGCGAATGTAAATCCTCATTGCGTGGTCCACTTGGCTGCTGTATCTAACTGTGTCCCACAATGCCTCAGAATCGGCAGGCTGGTACAAGTGAAGAAATGGGAAACTTGTAAATGCCCCAAAAGCCCGTCGTTTGCATAGCTCTCGCCTTGTCTACCAACAATGATGAATCCTCAGGCTACAGCAGACTTCTCATAGGTTTTTTATTCGTCCACTATCCATCATGGACTTGCGACTGAACCTGGCTGTTTTCAGGCGACCAAAGATGAATGGTACTTTGTTGATCACTGCCGCACAATACTTATTCTGACCATTGTTAGTTTTGCCGAAGGCTTTATGGTATTTTTCAGATTCGCCCACCTGGTATAATGGCTCGCCTATAAAAGGATATGTCCTCTATTTATCCCATTACTTAATGGAACGCCAATGCTGCTGATGGTGGGGGCAAGTGGCTTCCCATGTAGAGCTTGTAGGTCATACCCGGGAAGTATTCTATCGGCGGATGGGAGTTTTATACTATGCGGGAACCTATCGTTTCCTACTAGAGATCCCCCACCTTCCCGTTGAAGAATATACTCGACTTCCTCTCCTTGTACGTTATACCCCAGATAAAACAAATCCTGTCTACTAAATTCAGACAGGTAAGAGGTACAATTGTTAAATCGCCTTTCAGGAAAATTGACGTTGTGCCACCTGTGGTGGTGTCCTTCCTTCATAATAGTTGCGAATGCGAAATTATCAGGGTATCATGCATTAGCTTAGAATGTGTTGTATTCAATGACCGACTATATGGACCAAAGGTCCAATGGAGTAGAGACAGATGGGGGTAGAAGAGAAGGGTCCTTCGGCATCCAAAACCCCTACTACTGCCAAAAGAGAATCCTCTGAGCCGCATGGTAGCGGGAATAAGGGGGAAATGAGTCGGAAAGGCCGGGCCGACTGACATCTAAAATCTGGGATCTACATCGTTAGGTCGATCTGCTTTCGTGATGCTGAGATATCTTCTTGTTTTGCGTCTTGCACCGCTGACGTCAATGGTGTGATCATGCTTTAGTAGAATGTGCTTTTGTTTGCGAACCCTAAGTTTACCGAAAGATAAAGGTTGAGAATCACAGGATTAGACTCGACGAAATCCAAGCCGAGTGCGGGCTGTTCTCGTAGACCTAGAAGTTTTCGCCCCGTCGCACGTATTGTGTCCCAAGTGTTGATGTATATTGAAAAGGACGGTTCGAAAAAAGATCCATAGGATATCTAGTGAACTCCATCGGCGAGGAATTCCGCGCAAGTCCGTACTAAGCAACCCTGGCGGACAGTTGAGAGCGGCTGAAAGGTGGGCCTGCTCTCTGGGAGTCGGTCTCCTCTAAGGTATGTCCGTGGATACGCTCCACGATGGAATATCGACATCCAACGTAGAGCGGACATATGGCGCCAAATTCCGCTGTGCATATTCGAGCGCTGCTACTGGCATTGTCGTAAGTTTGAACCTGATATGAGCTTTACAAGGAGGCAGTGAGGCACGGAGGGCTGTCAGGTTGCGTCCAGCTTTTGAGGTGATGATGAGGGTCGGAGAATTGTCAATGAGAAGTGGGATGAGATCGGTCCGTCGGCATATCGACCAAGTCATTGTATCAGGCTAGCGGCGAAAACAGCAGAGTGATTTGAAGGACCGGATTTGCCAATATGAACCCGAGTTCAAGTTCGATCAGGTCTTCACGGAGATCGAAAGTGGACTCGGAAGAGAAAGAGTTGAAGCTTACTATTTAACGTTTAACGTTAACGCTCAACCTGGCGCCATCTGCTGCCAATATCCTCGCTACGAGCACATCTCCCTCTCCTGCAGACCACCTCGCAGCCGTGACAAATGGGATCTTGAAGATGAGACTCAGGCGGGATTTGAACCTGAGGTCATTCAATGTTGTGGGGATATTGGGCAGAAGGAATTGAGGGGTTATTGTCGAATTGTTGAGTACGTCGAGTCATCAGGTAAGGTTATTCAACTTGAGTCTCGAGCTGCCACAGCATTTTATTAGACCTGATCTTGGTTGTCGCCTCCAACTTGAAGCAATACTCGATATCGTCGTGGCTTTTTGAGACCCATATAGTTCGTGTGACTTCGCTTCCTGTTGGAGATGGCGCTAGACTCGGAGTATAAATTAGTAGTGACGATGCCATTATCTGATCAAGTCAACGTAGTCCCATCTCGCGTTTCTGATCCCTCAGGTTTGTTCTCCCCTGTTGTCCCATTGCTTTCCGTTTCAAATGGATCCATTACACCAAAAGACAGGAGTAT
Source organism: Sarcodon aspratus (assembly GCA_003313825.1). Lineage (NCBI taxonomy): Eukaryota > Fungi > Basidiomycota > Agaricomycetes > Thelephorales > Thelephoraceae > Sarcodon > Sarcodon aspratus. Next base: position 8,733 of record QLOR01000071.1, read on the forward strand.
CGTGCGCCGAATCACAGTCTGACCGGGATCCAGCCCACATGGCCTGTCTACCACATCCAACTCAATCAAGCTCGAGTGGGACTACAGCACTTGAGGGTGAGCAGTATTCTGATGGACAAGCTATGCAAAATTCTGATCCGAGTTGGACGACCACAGCTTCATTGTCATCTCAGCTCCTGAGCCAGGGTTTACCGCCTGTATTTTCTGCACAGAGTCCTCAGTCTGGACTCTTCACAGGAGCCTCTCATGTCGACGCTAGCCATGGGGTCTGGAATGACGTTGGACGAGATCAGTACAATATCAATGTTGAAATGAAGGTGTGTTAGTAATTGTTGAAGCAACTGAACGATTTCTAAATGTACTTTATAGAGAAACGGTATGTCCATAAATATCAGTTTTATTTTCATTTCATCTCACGCAGAGTAGACATGTCAGTGAACCAACTACGACGAGCTAAGAATGCAGGATATCTTTCTGAACACCACCGGAAATGTCTAGCAGGGACCAGAAAAGCAGAGTTGGCGCGTATTGAAGAGTGGGAACTCGATTGTACGGATAAACGGGTGTATTGGTTGAATGGAATGGCGGGCACTGGAAAGTCGACAATTGCTCAGACGTTTGCAGAACGGTCTGCTGCAGGTGGACGACTCGGAGCTAGTTTCTTTTGCTCTCAGGATTTCCCCGATAGACGTGACATTCACTTGATCTTCCCGACCCTCGCATTCGGCCTCGCACACCAATACCCAGAATTTCGGGAGGCTCTCACCGAGGTTTTGAGCTCGCGCCCAGACGCAGCTGACGAGTCGCTCGCAATCCAGCTCGAGAATCTGCTTATACGACCACTCAAATCCACAAAGTTATCTATGACCATTATCATAGATGCTCTTGATGAGTGTGAAGATGACGAACCAGCTTCCACAATCCTTTCGCTCTTGGCGCGACACATTGACGCATTACCGTCTGTCAAGTTTTTCATTACTGGCAGGCCTGAATCACCGATCCGATCTGGATTCCGCCTCCGGGTGTTACAGCCACATGCAGAAGTATTCGTGTTGCACGACGTTGATCGATCGTCCGTGGATCAAGACATTGAACTCTATCTCCGGGTCCGCCTATCAGAAGTTGCAAAAGAGAGGAGCCATTGGGATTTGACTGATCCATGGCCTGCAGATGATGATATCGCTTTCTTAGTCAGGCGATGCTCTGGGCTTTTCATCGTGGCGTCTATTTTTGCGAGACTTGTTGAGGACCGTCATTTCGAACCCCAAGACCAATTGAAAGCCATCATTCTTGATGGAGACTCTACTGTTCGTGAAGGGAGATCGGGGGTTGATGAAACATATCTCCAGGTTTTCTTTCGGAGCTTTGCAGACGTCGACGTCCTTGATACCAAGTTCTTTGACCTATTGCGACTTGTGGTGGGGTCCATTGTGTCTGTGTTCAGTCCCCTATCATGTCCAGATCTTGCGAAAATACTGGACATACCACAGGGAAGAGTTAAGAGCAGCATCCGTTTGCTCCATTCTGTTCTTATCATTCCAGATTCAGATACATGGCCTCTACGGATCTGCCACAAGTCGTTTGCAGATTTTCTTATCAACCCGAGACGATGCACAGACAGACGGTTTTACATCGAATCTTCCGCTTTACACGTGAAACTTGGGGCATGCTGCCTGAGATTGATGAATGGATCGCTGAAGAAGAACATCTGCGATTTACCCCCATACGTCATGAATGAAGACATCGACGATCTTCATGCACGCCGAGAGAAGTGCATTGGCAGTGGGTTGGAGTATGCGTGCAGATCGTGGGCCAAACATCTTAGACTCGCTTCCAGTGACGGCGGCGACGTCGGACACGTGGTCGAGTTGGTGGAATATTTCTTCAAGCATCACCTGTTATCATGGTTGGAGGTGCTAAGCATAGTAGGTGACATGCGTTGTGCAGTTTATTCCCTTCGAGATGTGAAAAGCTGGTTTATCCATGTGAGTGTGGCGATATTGTTGTTTACTTTTCTTACAGAACACCTATTTCCAGGTTCGGTCACAAGACGCGAATCTACTGAACATCATGAAAGATGGGGAACGGTTCATTCTACGGTTCTTCGATGCCATTGGAGCCTCCGCTTGTCACATATATAACTCCGCATTGCCGTGGTCTCCGAGATCCTCTCTCGTCCGAGCACTATACCAAGACCAAATATCTACAGGAGTGAAGTTGCTGAATGCAATTGATGACTTGTGGGACGCATCTACGAGGACAATTTCGACACGGAATTATATATACAATCTGGCATTCTCTCACCAAAATGATTTCATTGCGGTCAGCGAAATAGGATGCGTGGAAGCCTTTGAAACATTGACAGGACACCGCCGAGCTACATTCACGTCGAATGAGACCTCCACATATTGGTCTCTTGCGTTCTCACCTGATGATACGCTTCTTGCGACTGGACGTGGCGATGGCATAATCAACGTGTGGGATTTACAAACTGGTGGCCTTGTTAGCAGTTTGGAAAGACATACTGATGTCGTCAGATCGGTTGCATTCTCGCCATGCGGGACTATGATTGCATCTTGTTCACGAGACCATGATGTTCGAATTTGGAATGTATCCGAGCAAGATTGCCGATGCATTCTGGCGGGCCATTCAGATTGGGTCTGGAGTGTTTGCTGGTCGTCTACTGCGAAGGAAGTCATATCGGGATCTTGGGACAAGACGGTGAGGATGTGGGACATTACTGGGAAGAGATGTATGAAGACATTTTCTGGATTTGAAGATGGAGTGTTTTCTGTTGCATGCTCGCCAGATTCATCATTCGTTGCTTCAGGATCCTTCCGCGAAGTGAAAATCTTCAATGTCCGCACCTGTGATGTTTTCCAAACAATTACGACGAATAATTGGGTAAATTCGGTTCGATTTTTGGATCAAGATAAGCTCATGTATGCGACCTGGGAGTCGACATTTGTAATTCACGATCTCACCAACACTCCGAGACCAAAATCCAAAAACTGGCTAAACCGCTGCTTCCTAAAGGCTCGACTCAAGTTCAAGTTACTCCCAAGCCGAACCCGTCGCACCAAGACTGATCCCGTCAAACACTGCGATGCGTCAAAGTTCAAATACCAGGGATATACCACTGCGATCTCATCGGATGGGACTCGCATTGCATCACGAACTGGCAGAGTTGTGAAGATTTGGCAGACTGATGGATCAAACCCAAATCACGACATGGCACGTCATCACGATTATGTGAACAGCGTCGCTTTTTCTGGGGACGGACAACTCATTGCCTCGGGGTCGGCGGATCACACTGCCAAACTGTGGAATCCAAGCACGGGTCGGCGCTTGCATACATCCACTCACCCAGATAAGGTTAGTTCGGTGATATTCTCGCCGGACTCGACACTTCTCGCATCCGGATCACTCGATCGCAAAATACGAATCTGGGATACTCGGACCCATAATCTCATTTCGACCTTCGAAACACCTGAACGCGACATTCGCTATTACCACTTTAGCCTCGGGTTCTCCCCAGACGGTAGTCGACTGGTGTCACTTAGAGAACCATTATATCTGGATGAAAGACATTCCATGCGTCTCGAATTGTGGGAGATAGCAACAGGGACGTGTCTTGCTTCCATGGAAATTGATAGATCCTTCGACAAGGTTACATTTGGTAGTGATGGGACCAGCATCATCCTCGAGAGCAGCAACAACACGATGAGATGGAGCATATCCCCCAATCAGTCTACTACCGATGATGACAAGGATGATCACTCGTCGCTTCCAATGAAGTTCGTCCCTTTACATGATACCCAACAGTCCGTGCCCACGCGTCTCCATTACCGGCAGCGTAGAGAGTGGATTGTAGACGAGCGGGAGAGACGGGTCCTTTGGGTACCACCCGAGATGAGATACACAGGTGATTCTTATGGGAAAATGGTCATTTTAGGATCTGATAGCGGACGAGTTCCAATTGTAGACTTTTCAGACGTGCAGTAGTATTTACTATTGACCGACTTCGTTGCTTATTGAGATACAAAGTCGACCTCTTTCTTTTATCATTATTTTCTAGATATTTACAACTTGTATCTGGCGAATCACTATAGAGTACTATCCCTTTATTTATGCTCCGCAATGTGCAAGCTGCGATGATATCTGCAGTGAAACGACAAACTAGTAGTACTCGAGTCAAAGAATCTACGGTACTACAGTACATCCACTATCGGTAGTACATACTTTGATTCTTCTATATATGACTCCTGGCTCACGCTGATTCGTGTTTTGTGATACAGGGAGCGTGAGGCCATCGTCGTGGCGTATTTTGCTACCATAAGGTTCACAACTTGACACTCTAAAGTCACCCGCAACGTTGACAGACAACTCACTGCCCCCCAATCAACCGCACAACCTCTCAAAATAACAGATGGAAGATATCGAGATGCTGTTAACCGTCTTGATTCTAGAAGAGACAGAAATGTTAATGCCTCTCTCTTCCCATATTCACTCGACCGACACCTGTTCTGGTTTAAGGTTCTCGCATAGTACAGAGATTCTGAGGATCCTGCGCTATTATTGACGTGAACAATTTGTAAGGTCAAAAAACAAACGCGAGGGCAATTTCGGAACGCTCAGACGGTCATTATCCAAGTCACAAAAGATTGAAGGGGTAGGAGGAGAAAGTAATCCTTCTTCGTCTTCGAAGAGTGTCTTTCCTTTGTCCTCACTGGAATCTTCCACTGAACTCTGGAATGGAGCTGGAGCAATAGGTGAAGGTCGCCAAGGCAAAGTCTTTGAACGGGAATGAGGACCGTGACGCGTTCGTAGGGCCAATGCTTCACAGCGTGTGCAAGGATGCCGAAACTGTATAATCGGAGAAAGAGCCGCAGTCCAAGTGCAAAAAAAGGGGGAGGGAGATGAAAGATGGTTTGGAGAGAAAGATTTATCGTGCAGAGTGTAGTGATTCCAGTAATTCAGCGATATGGGATGAAGAAGATGCATCAAAAGTAGTTGGCGTGCAGGCACATCTCCAATCTCCGCCAGCCTCAATGTTGTGGGCAGATCGATGCTATGAATTGGGCGGAAGAGTTACAAGTTGCTTGTCGAATCATCGAGCCGCAAGATTATGCAACCCGAGCTGTTTTTGCTCACCATCTCCTCGAAGTGATCAATCTGCGGCCATCTTGGGCTCCAGCTGCGAATACCCCCACTGCGAGCACATCTCCCTCTCCAGCAAGCCACCCTGTAGTCGTTGAAAGTCGTGCTAAATGGGATCTTGAAAATCAGAAGGCGAGATTTGGACCTGAAGTGATTCAATTTTGCAGACAGATTGGGCGACAGATTGGGCAGATTGATGTCAAATTATTGAGTCACAGGTAAGGTTATTCAACTTCAGTCTTGAGCTGAGTATTATAATAGTACTTATCTTGGTTGTCGCATTCGAGGAATGCTTGATATCGTCATCTGTTTCTGTGATTCATGAGTTATAGTATTCGGGCGACTTCACTTCCTGTAGGAGCCGGCGCTAAACTCTGAGTACTATACATTAGTGTGTACCATCAAGTCAATGTAGGCCCATCTTGCATCCCTGATCCCTCATTCTCCCCCGTTTCTTTTCGTTTCCAATGGATCCATTACACCAAACGACAGAAAACTCGTCCTCATCCAACCGGAGTCTAACCCATGTCGCCTCTGTGCCACATCTGACTCGGGCAAGCCCGAGTAGGACTACAGCCCTTGAGGGTGAGCGGCATTCTCATAGACATTCATGCGACATTCTGATTGAACGACCACAGCTTCGTCGTTGTCTCAGCTCCTGAGCCAGGGTTTACCGCCTGTATTTTCTGCACAGAGTCCTCAGTCTGGACTCTTCACGGGAGCCTCTCATGTCGACGCTAGCCATGGGGTCTGGAATGACGTTGGACGAGATCAGTACAATATCAAAGTTGAAATGAAGGTATGTTCGTAATCATTGAAGCAACTGAACGATTTCTAAATGATACTTTATAGGGAAACGGTATGTCCACAAACATCAGTTTTATTTTCATTTCATCTCACGCGGAGTAGCCATGTCCTCAGTGAACAAACTACGACGAGCTAAGAATGCAGGATATCTTTCTGAACACCATCGGAAATGTCTAGCAGGGACCAGAAAAGCAGAGTTGGCGCGCATTGAAGAGTGGGAGCTCGATTACACGGACAAACGGGTGTATTGGTTGAATGGAATGGCTGGCACTGGAAAGTCGACAATTGCTCAGACGTTTGCAGAACGGTCCGCTGTAGGTGGACGACTCGGAGCTAGTTTCTTTTGCTCTCGGGATTTCCCTGATAGACGTGACATTCACTTGATCTTCCCGACCCTCGCATTCGGCCTCGCATACCAATACCCAGAATTTCGGGAGGCTCTCACCGATGTTTTGAGCTCGCACCCCGATGTAGCTGACGAGTCGTTAGCAATCCAGCTCGAGAATCTGCTTATACGACCACTGAAATCCACCAACCTATCTACGACCATCGTCATAGATGCTCTGGATGAGTGCGAAGATGACGAACCAGCTTCCGCGGTCCTTTCGCTCTTGGCTCGACACATTGACGCGATACCGTTTGTCAAATTCTTCATTACTGGAAGGCCTGAACAACAAATTCGATCAGGGTTCCGCCTTCGGCTACTACAACCTTACACAGAGGTTTTTGTGCTACACGATGTTGATCGGTCATTCGTAGATCAAGACATCGAGCTTTACCTCCGAACCCGTCTATCAGAAATTGCAAAAGAGAGGAGCCATTGGGATTTGACTGATCCATGGCCTGCAGATGAAGATATCGCTTCCTTAGTCATGCGATGCTCTGGACTTTTCATCGTGGCATCTATCACTGTCAGACTTATCGGGGATCGTCGTTTCGAACCCAAAGAACAAGTGAAGCACATCATTAGAGAAGCAGACTCTACTATCCTTGAAGGAAGATCGGGGGTCGACAACACATATCATCAAGTTTTCCTCCGGAGTTATGAGGGAGTTGACATTCTTGATACTAAGTTCTTTGACTTATCGCGACTAGTTGTAGAGTCCATCATATTGGTATTCACTCCTCTGTCATGTGCGGACCTAGCGACGATACTGGATATACCACGGGAAACGATCTGGAACGCTATCCGTTTACTCCATTCTGTCCTTATGGTTCCAGATTCGGACACAGGAGCTTTACGTATCTGCCACAAATCGTTTGCGGATTTTCTTACTGATCGGAAGCGATGCACGGACGGACGGTTCTACATCAAGTCTTCTGTTTCACACATGAACCTTGGGACGTGTTGTCTAAAGTTGATGAACGGATCATTGAGGAAGAATATATGTGATTTTCCCCCATACGTGATGAACGAAGACATTGATGATCTCTATGCACGTCGAGAGAAGTATATTGGCAGTGGACTGGAGTATGCGTGTAGATCATGGGCCAACCATCTTCGGCTCGCTTCTAGTGAAGGTGATGATGTTGGGCATGTTGTCGAGCTGGTGGAGTATTTCTTCAAGAATCACATACTATCATGGTTGGAGGTGCTAAGCGTTGTAGGAGATATGCGTTGTGCAGTGTATTCCATTCGAGATGTGAGAAGTTGGTTTATCCGTGTGAGTGTGGATACATTGTTGTTTACCTTTCTTATAGAGCATCTATTTCTAGGTTGAATCACCAGACACGGACCTATTGAACATCATGAAAGACAGCGAACGATTCATTCTACGATTCTTTGATGCCATCGCAGCTTCTGCCTGTCATATATACTACTCCGCATTGCCATGGTCTCCAGGATCTTCTCTCGTTCGAGCTTTATATCAGGATCAAATATCGACAGGAGTCAAGATGTTGAATGCAATTGATGACTTGTGGGACGCATCTACGAGAACAATTCCAATACGGCATGCTGTGCACTATATAGCATTTTCCCATAAGGATGATTTCATTGCAGTCGGTGAAGAAGGCTGTGTAGAAGTCTTTGAAACATTGACAGGGCACCATCGAGCTACATTTACATCGACCGACATTACCAGATACCAGTCCGTTGCATTCTCACCCGATGATGCACTCCTTGCGACTGGACATGGCGACGGCATAATTGATGTGTGGGATTTACAAACTGGTGGCCATGCTAGCAGTTTGAAGGGACATACCCACGCCGTCAAATCGGTTGCATTCTCACCTAACGGGACCATGATTGCATCCTGTGCAAAGGACCATACTATTCGAATCTGGGACGTATCCACACAAGATTGTCGATGCATTTTGGAGGGTCATTCAGATGAAGTCCGGAGCGTTTGCTGGTCAACTACAAAGAATGAAGTGATATCGGGATCTTTTGATGGGACGGTCAGGGTGTGGGATGTCGTTGGGGTGAGATGTGTGAAGACGTTTTCTGGACATGAAAACAAAGTGTTGTCTGTTGCGTGCTCACCAGATGCATTGTTTATCGCTTCAGGATCACGGCGGGAAGTGAAGATCTTCAATATGCAGACCGGCGATGTTTTCCGAACAATCTCAACAGACGGTTGGGTCAGGACAGTTCAATTTTTGGATCAAGATAGGCTCATGTATGCAACCAGAGACCCGACCTTTGTAATTCAGGATCTCACCAAAACAACCAACACGCCGACGCCTGCATCTAAAAACTGGTTAAATCGCTGCTTCCGAAAGGCTCAAGTCAAGTTCGAGTTACTTCAAAGCCGATACCGCCACACCGAGACTAACCCCACCAGAGACGTAAATGCGTTGATGTTCAAGTACCAGGGATTTGGAACTGCGATCTCATCGGATGGGACCCGTATTGCCTCACAAGCTGGCAATGTCGTGAAGATTTGGCAGACTGACGGTCCAAGTCCAAATCATGACTTGGTCGGTCATCAAGAATATGTGCATAGCGTTGCTTTTTCGGAGGACGGACGGCTTGTTGCCTCAGGTTCCACGGACCGCACTGCCAAATTATGGGATCCAACCACGGGTCGGTGCTTGCACACATTCAATCATCCAGATTGGGTTACTTCGGTGATATTCTCACAAGATTCGACACTTCTCGCATCTGCCTCATTCAATCAGACAATACACATCTGGGATACTCGCACCCATAACCTGATTTCGTCCTTCGAAACACTTTCACGTGGCATTCGCTATTACCACTTTAGCCTCGGGTTATCCCCAAATGGCGATCGACTGGTGTCTCTTAGAGAACCACTCCACCCGGGTGAAAAAATTTCCGTCCGTCTTGAATTGTGGGAGATAGCAACAGGGATATGTCTTACTTTCATGGAGCTCGATAGATGCTTCGACAAGGTTACGTTTGGTGTTGATGGTACTAGCGTCATCCTGGAGGACAACGGTGAGACGATGAGATGGAGTATATCCCCCAATCGGTCTACTGCTCCAGATGACGACAAGGACGGTCACTCGTTGCTTCCGATTACATTCGTCCCCTTACATGACACACGACAATCTGTACCCCCGTGTCTCCATCATTACCAACCGCTGAACGAGTGGATTCTAGACGAGCAGGAGAGACGGGTGCTTTGGGTACCACCTGATCTGAGGCACACCGGTGATTCTTATGGAAAAAAGGTTGTTTTAGGGTCTGTTAGCGGACGCGTTCCGGTTGTAGACATTTCCGACGTGCAGTTTTGACCAACTCGACCTCTGTTTTTCTTATTGAATATTGAGATAACAAAGCTTTTGATTATTTCGTTATTTTCTATAGATCCGTACAACTTGAATTTTCGTATCTGGCGAATCGATATAGGGTATTATTGTTCCTTTATTGCCATCATGTTGTAGTTTGCTACCATACATTTTACCTGGCCTTACGGCGCGCCTCCTCTGTCTTTGGCTGCAAAAGGTTTTTCCACGGAGGGTACAATTTTCGAGGGCTCAACAACAAGAAATTGGTGGGGTTTCTCTTGTAAAACAGCTCAAGCATATTAGCGGGATTACGCAGGATTATAAAGAGAGTGATGAATGGACAGATCATCCAGGTGGTGACTCAGCGAAGCGAGATGCATCTGCCCGCGCGAAAGAGTTGATGAGCGACACTGCTTCACAAATGAATAACACCTCGGAATACTGCTAATACCTGCATATAAGCCGTCTTTGATTGCACGTCATACACACATGTTTTGAATTCTCGGACGCGCACTAGAACATTGGTTAATTTTCTGTCAGAAAAGATCCATTACAAGTTCCGCTGGCAAGTCTATAAGACGCTCTTCGTAGACTCCGTAGCAGCCAGCTTGGCCTTCAACCTCTCATTGACAGCATCCATATACTTGTCGGTGACGACCCAATGTTCCCTCTTCATATCTTTCCCATGCATGGTCAATGCCAAATCCTTGGTCATGATCCCGTCCTTGTTGATAACCTCGATACAAGCCTGTTCCAGAGACTCGCTAAAGGCCTTCAGCGCATCGTTTGAATCCAGCTTCGCCCGATGGATGAGACCACGGGTCCACGCGAATATGGACGCGACGGGGTTTGTGCTCGTCTCCTTGCCCTTTTGCCACTCGCGGTAATGCCGAGTCACAGTCCCTAAAGTAGTACGCCAAAACGAATATGGTGTGAGAACAAAAATGGGAGGGTAGGTTAAAAACGTTCTCACCGTGGGCAGCTTCACTTTCTATGATCATTCCATCGGGGGTGATAAGCTCGCTGGTCATCATTCCCAGACTTCCAAACCCTTGCGCGAGAATATCCGACTGTACATCTCCGTCGTAGTTCTTACACGCCCATACAAATCCACCCGACGACTTGATGGCTTGGGCTACCATGTCGTCAATCAGACGGTGTTCATAGTAGATTCCAAGCGCTACGAATTTGGACTTGTATTCTCTGCGTGACCACAAAATCGATTAATGCAATTGAGCATCAAAGGGCAAAAGACCCACTTTTCGTAAATTTCTTCGAAAATGTCTTTGAATCTACCATCATATTTCTTGAGAATTGTGTTCTTGGTCGACATGAACTTGACAAAGAAAAATTCTGGTCAGTCGCGTGGAAGTCCTCAGTGAAGACAGAGATAACTATTACCAGATTCATCTTCTTAGTCAAAGCCATCTTGAATGACGAGTGTGCGAATCCAGTGATAGACTAGCAAAATATCTTAGCTACAAACAAAAAAAAACCAAGGAAGCGCGGAAGCAGAACAAACGTACCTCGTCAGTGTTGTACATGGACATCGCTACACCTTTTCCTTTAAAGTCATAAACATCCATTGCTGTTGGTTCGCCACCATCAGCAGGGGTATACACTAATTGCAATTTTCCGGGTCCAGGTGCCACAAAATCCGTTGATCGATACTAGAAAGATATCAGAGAAAGAACCAGCAATGAGGCAAATGAGATGAGATACCTGATCACCGAACGCGTGACGACCAATAATGATAGGCTTTATCCAACCAGGGATAGGTTTTGGGATCTTTTCGAGGACGATGGGTTCACGGAAGACGGTACCGCCGAGAATATTACGGATCTAAGCTCTCTCCGTTAGAACATATATGGAACTTGGATTGTTGCGGCGCGGACTGACGGTTCCATTCGGGCTCTTCCACATTTGCTTCAATTTGAATTCCTCTACTCGAGCTTCGTCGGGGGTAATCGTAGCACATTTGATGCCTACATTGTACTTCTGAATCGCGAGTGCGGAGTCGATAGTGACTTGGTCGTTGGTCTGGGAGAGTTGGAGGAGTTAGATCCGAGAAAAGCACGAAAAAGTGTTGCTCACGGCATCTCGGTTCTCGAGACCCAAGTCGTAGTACTTGATGTCCAGGTTAAGATACGGAAGAATGAGCTGTTCATATTATTTGGTAGGTTGGAGAATGGTGGGTGAGCGGTGTGTTGACGGGATGAGTGTTCGAACGCAGACCTCTTCCCTAATCTTCTTCCAGATGATCCTTGTCATCTCATCTCCGTCCAGTTCGACAACCGGGTTCTTGACAACAATTTTGTTATCTGTTAAAGAAAGTTCCACACTTGTGAATAAGACAGAGCCGCTACTGCAAACTTAAAAACGGGGACATACACATTCTGGATGAAGAGGTGGCAAAGCCGCGATAGCACACTGACGCCGCCGAACGAGAGACGAGACGCCTTGATAGCATTGTGATGCAAGAAATATTTCGGTATCGTTCAACGACGGCAACGACGACAACAAGGACGACGAGGTGCGTAAGGGTTAGTGCTAAGATGAATCTGCATTCGGTTATTTGTGTTACACAGTTCAATTCCTTGACCAATCCGGATCATGTATACTAATTCTTGCGCATGGCGGATGGAAAATTATACAGGATTACCTAATTTGGTTGCTAAATCCCACGCTTGAAACTCCTCTTGTAAAACTAAAAGCCTGTCTTCAGGTGTCCAGTGTTGCAGCATTATCATGTGCAGTGCTGGAGTCCAAATAATACTACCTTTTGTATCATACAAACACTGTCACAACTTTGCTATCCAACTCGCAAGTCGGCGCGAATCTCAACTCGGATGAACTTGCCCACACGAATTCTTCCGACCCTCACCCAGGCAACCCTATCCGTGTACAAATTTCAAATACCGAGCGGTCCTATTGTACTTTCCTGTGTTGCTCAGCATCTATCCGCAACAAAAACCCCCACCGATAATTTCCCGCAATGACTACCGAGGGTCTCCCATTCAACGCAACTCTCCAATCTCTCTCCGATCTCGTACCCGAATCTCTCCTCCATCCCAACGTAGGGATCATATGCGGATCAGGCCTCAGCACCTTGGCTTCGTCGCTCACCGATGCTGTCTACGTCCCCTACAGCGCTCTCCAGGGCTTTAACATCAGCACAGGTGCTCAAGATCTCTTTTGAAATATCGTATCTGTTCAACCGAGTTAACACATATACCTAGTTCCCGGGCATCAAAGCAGTCTAGTTTTCGGACTCAGTAACGGAGTCCCAGTCGTGGCCATGTTAGGAAGGGTGATGTCCTTCCCCATCTATCTTTCTTCTCCCATCTAGACTGAACGCCACGTTTTACCTCACAGTTCCACGCATATGAGGGTTACAAATTAGAAACGATCATATACCCCGTGCGCATCATGGCCAGGTTAGGCGTCAAGAACTTGATCGGTCAGATCTTCCCGATCAACAAAAACTTGAGCAGCGATTAAAACAATCCTTATCTAGTCACCAACGCTGCAGGTTCCCTCAACCCAAATATTCCAACTGGAACCAGTACGTCCTAGCCCATTTTATCCACAAATATCTCACTAAATCCTTGAACACCGACCCCAGTCGTAGTCGTCCACGACCACCTCGGCCTCCCAGCTCTCACAGGCTTCAACCCCCTCCTCGGCCCCCTCACCTCCCCCAACACGCCCCGCTTCCTCGCCACCTCCGACGCCTACTCGATTTCCCTCCGCCGCCTCCTCTTCCTCGCCGCGCACAAACTCTCCATCCCGCCCTCCGCACTCGCAGAAGGCACCTACGCATGGGTCTCCGGCCCCACGTACGAGTCTCCCGCAGAGGGCCGCTTCCTCCGCGCAGCAGGCGCAGATGTCGTAGGCATGAGCACGGTCCCTGAGGTCCTCGCTGCCCGAGAAGAAGGCATGCAGGTCATGGTTCTTAGCCTGGTCACCAACTTCGTCGTCATCCCGGACAAGCGTCGTAGTATCAGGGAAGAGGTCAATGCTGAAGTACGTCGTCTCCTTACTTCTCTATTTTTTCTATGAATATCGTAACTGATCCGTAATTGCGGTATAGCTTGCTGGAAACCCGATCGAAGTACCTCTCGAAGCAGTCGTATCCCATGAAGAAGTATTGGAAGTTGGCAGACAAAAAACTGAATTGATGCGGAGTTTGGTGGAAGCAGTTATTGAGCAAATTCCGGCTTAGAGCAAGGCGAATTTATTTGAGTACTTTGCAATTCGAAGCTGGACGATGTCATAACTGCATACGGGCCCAGAATCAGACATGTATCACAAAGTGTATCGAGTATCATTTGATTATTTCCAAACTGAAACATCTACTATTGAGGCTATCTTACATGCAGGACGAGGAATAGAGGAAAGGAGATCTGGAGCAAATGATACACAGGAAAAGAGCAGAAACAGCAAAGCAAGCAATTAAACGCAAACGAAAGTATGCACAAACGAACGGCAAGATTACAGTTGTTTGGATTCCCAACTCTACGACAATGACGTCCACATTTAGAACATGCGAATAGCCATATGAAATATCCGTATACGCGATCCACGGGATTATGAATGAGGCGCACGCAAATGCGAAAGCAGTGATAACGAAAACGACGACGATGCGGATGGTAGCGAAATATTGAGCGAAAAATAATGAATGACTGTGTCTATGGTGAATGTCGATGTCGATGCAACGGATCCAAAAGGTTGACTGATGGTTGCCCAAGCCAGTCAAGATAGAAAGGACAAAAGTGAGGCACACAAAACCCCAGGAGCGACCCCAAAAGTTCGGTGGGCGTGACCTATCAATAGCCTACCATGACACCCGGGGGAGTTATCCAATCTTGATCAAAGGAAGTATCTTCCCTCGCATCATATGCAGGCGGTAGGTCCATATTCACAGCAAGCTCGGGACCATACATTGCATCTATCTTGCCGGTGAAATCCTTGCGATTCAACTGGGCTTCTGGGATAGACTGAAAAGGTTTGCAGAGTAAAGGCGATGAAGGAAGTCCAGGCGATCGTGGAAGGATCCCCTCTAGAGAGAAATCACCATCCAAATCCAAAGGACTCGACATTCTATTGCTCCTGCGCCTTATCCTCCTCGGGGGAGGTTGAGTAAGCCCGTATTGGGTAGGGTTCAGTAAACCCATCTCCAGATCTCCTACCAGTAGTGACTCCAAGTCAACCTGCGCAGCATCTTCACAATGTTCCTCTATCCGAGGAAAAAGTTCGGATAAATCGTGCTCGGCAGTTGAAATTGACAAGGAGTAGAAAGAATCAGATATGTCGTTCTGGATCCAATCTTCCGATGTCGCAGGTTCGAATATAGCCAAAGGTGAACTCCTGAAAGGAGTAGAAAAGCCCACATATGCTACGGGCGCACCCCCACAAAACTGCCTGTTTGACCAAGCACGTCTCCGGCTCTTGACCTCCAACACAGAATGAAGATGCCGTTCTTCACCCTCGAGATTCATTTGGTACATCTCCATCCGGAACAATATCTGACGCAATCGTAAACATTGTTGGCTCAGTGATGTGAACAGCTCCATATCCTCTGTGGAGAAGTGAGGGGGAGACGGAGTACGAGGCATATCGGCCTGATGATAAAATTCAAGCCGAGGAACCATAGGTATTTCCGGTGGAGTGTGGACGGATGAACTATCCGTATCCGTTGTATCAGCAATAGATTGAATATCTCCATCATCGTCGCCATAGGCATAAGGCGACTGTCCATAGGGCCGGGGACGAAAAGAACATTTTGTTATCCCGGATGTGAGAGGTGAATCATAATCTGCTTCGGGAGGGGCGCCTCCGGCTTGTTCAACGAGGTAATTCATCTGCGCTTGATGTTTGTTGAGTAAGCTTTCCGCGTTCCAAGCGTAATACCCTCCTGGTCTGACTCGTTTCGACAATTCTGTAGCAATAAATCGACGGTATGTGTCTACAAGACACGAACGTGCACGCCTCCGAAGGCTCAGAGCAGAAATAAGAGGTGTTGCAGGAGCAACAGAGACCGCAGATGGTGGCAAGGTCGGAGAAGATGGTCTAGAAAATAATTCCTTGATTGGGGATGACAATGAGATGGAAGGAATCAATGTGCTTTGGCGAGAATTAGCTCAAAGGGTTTGGCATATGAGACAAACACTTACGCGACGATTGACATGAGCAACGAGCGCGATTTTTTGTGCTTTGGGCGTTTGCCAGGCGTGCAAGGTATTGGGGGACGGGGAATAGATGAAGGTGCATCCTTGTCATCAGCTTCTGAACTCTCGATGGCTGACTGGTTAACATCAGACACGACCCTCTCCAGGGCATAGATACATTCATATTGCAACAAGGGCCACTCCTCGGCAGTTCCGTCAATGAAAGAGCAGGTGACTGTCAAGCAAGTCAAATCAAAGGTGACTTCTTCGAGCAGGGAAATGATCCATGTGGACTTGTCGAGAACATGAGTGATACTTGGCACTTCAAGGTCATCTTCTGCGAGCCGTTGGAGTTGAGCAATCCAATTGGTAGGAAAGGGTAAGTAGTCGGGAAGATTGGGGAACGTAAGAGTGAATAGGACTTCAGGAACTGGTGAACTGGAGACGAGACGGAGTAACATAAGGACGGAAAGAATGGAAATTAAACTGAGCGTGGAGACGGTATATTAAAGATCCTTGTATTCGAACTGCTCAGTGAAGGTATAAAAGAAGGATGCTCGCTCAGCATACGCGGACCGTGGATTGAAGTGTTTCCCGCTCGCGGAGAGGCTTGACGAGGGCGCTGGAAGCAAGGGTGTCCTGGGGGAGGGAGGGCTAAGAGAGAACATTAAAGAGCTCTGTTCAGAGAGTTGGACCCAGATCAAAGAAAAGAACGGACTGGGAGCGAGTTAGGGAAACACGGAATAAACCTGTTTTTGAACGGTGCAGATGAAGTGCCGCACTAGACACAAAGTGCTCAGGTTGGTCTCTTTCAGAATCCTTCCACGCTGTAGACCTGGTTAACGGTAGAGAATGAGTGAACCAGAGGGCTACAGCGAACTTGAGAGGAGGAGAATGGGAGAGATGAGCACGAGGCTTGTTTGACAGATACTTTATTTAACCGCGCCTAAACTGAGGACTTCCATCGGACGTTCACAATATTGATGGCTCCAATCTCCTCTTTCAGTCCACTGGGAGTCTAGATGAAGGAGACAGAACCATGAATGTTGTCTCTACGAATATCTGCTGGGTTGGTAGTCCAAGGAATTCGAGGAGAACCACGAGAGTGTAATTAATTGCTTCCTCATCCGTTCTTCGTCGCTTGTTTGAAGCCGCTCGATCTTTTGGTGGCGTTCGCTGCGGGTCTTGACTTTGTTTCACCTTTGTGGAGGAACTCTTGCTCTCTATTCCCGCAACACAGCAGGAGTACTATCTATGCTGTACACGGAGCTCGGGTCAAGCTTGCTGCACACTTGAAGTGAAAGCCGGAAAGCCGATACAGATGCCGTAGAAATCATTGTATAGGGTGAAGTAGTAGTAGTACATCCACGAGACAGTGGCAAATAACATGAATAAATGAGCGCGCTGCCTCGTTGTAGTCGCCTTTAAACCGCTGTCGTACTATCCTGCATCCTGTCAGCTATCAACCACCATCTGCATGGGTTCCCAGCCTAGCAAATCGACCACAAATGGTCCCAAGACAAAGCCTTCGGCATCCGCATCCCTGAGACGAATAGCCAAATCCTTACCTCACTCGCAAGTTAATGCTACCCCCCAGCGGGCAAGCAGAGCCTCGGAAGTGCCGGCTCCGGTCGTCGTAGCAGAGGACGTGGCGCTTGATGGGCCCAAACTGGATACCGATCCGGCCGGCAAGACCGATTACGAAGAGGTACATAGGTTATTTCTGGAGTTGCTAAAGTTGTCAATCATTCTTACAACCAACCCATATCTTCCCTCCACAGACCATGCCCAATTCCGCTCAGACAGTTCCCTGTCAGGTCCGTCAGGTCTTCCCGCTCAACACATACTGCGATCATATGATACCTCTTCACCATCTTTAGTACCGTACAGGCAAAACTTTGGGTAGTGGGACTTATGCCATCGTCAAAGAGGCGGTACACATCAAGACTGGAAAGTATTATGCTTGCAAAGTCATCAACAAGAAGCTCATGGAGGGTAGAGAACATATGGTACTTGCACCACTACCATTCCTATCGCGTATTCATTCGTTTCCTGACTCATAATTCCCAATCGCGCCCTTTTGGACCACAGATTAGAAACGAGATCGCAGTGTTGAAGCGAATCTCCAGCCAACATCGCCACGTTGTCACTCTGCATGATTACTTTGAGGTCAGTCGTCGTCTACCTCCACAGATGCTACCTGCTCAACTTCTCATCACACAGACCGCCCATAATCTTTATCTCTGTTTCGATCTATGTACAGGCGGGGAGCTATTCGACCGAATTTGTGCTAAAGGCAATTACTATGAAGCGTCCGTGCCTGTCTTTTGATTCCTTATCTGACCCGTAACCTCTTGTACAGCGACGCTGCGGGTCTCGTGAGGACAGTGTTTGACGCAGTCAAATACATTCACAGCTGTGGGATTGTTCACCGTGATCTCAAGCCAGAGAACCTCCTGTTCCTTACTCCAGATGAGGGCGCCGACATCATGATCTGCGATTTCGGTCTCAGCAAGATAATGGAAGAGGAGAAATTGCAGCTACTCACTGAGATATGCGGAACACCTGGCGTAAGCCCCTTCCTTGCACTCCTGAGCGTCATCTAACGTCCATTTATAGTACATGGCTCCTGAGATTTTCAAGAAGAGTACGTAATCCATCTCCCTCGGCCGCCTTCCTTGCGTTCTTTATTGCTCTACCGCTGACTCACTCCTCCAGCTGGGCACTCAAAGCCAGTAGACGTTTGGGCGATGGGCGTAATCACCTACTTCCTCCTTTGCGGGTACACACCATTCGACCGGGACACCCAACACCTAGAGATGGAAGCAATCGTCGCAGGCGACTACAAGTTCGAGCCCGAGGAATATTGGGCAAATGTTTCCTCTACCGCCCGTGACTTTGTGTCAGAGTGCTTAACAGTTGACCCTGCTTCGCGACCTACAGCAGCGGAGATGCTGAACCACAAATGGCTGTCCAGCGACAGACCACACTTCGTCCCCGACCCTTTGAGCCCTTCTGGTGGCCCTACAGATTTGTTGCCTCATGTTAAGAGACATTTCGATGCAAAAAAGACATGTGCGTTCCTCAATCGCTTTCCTGCCTACAAGTTTGTTTAGTCATTGAAAATGTTATAGTCCGCAAGGCAGTTTTCAGCATGCTAGCAATGAGACGGATGTCTATGCTTGCTTCTACCCTTTCGCACGATGCGCAAAAGCTTGAGCTCAACATTGCAAAGTACAAAGAAGAGTCAGAAAAGGTACGTAATATCATCGTTTGTAAAGAACATCATTGTCGAGCTGCTGTTTATAGGAAATTATGGACGAAGACCTTCACATTCTACATCGTCACAACACAGACGACGATATCAAGGACAGCAAGCAACCACGTCTTGAAGATGCCCTGTCTAACCTCTCCATCGATCAGTCGAAAGCAAAGTAGTCTAGTGTCAGAGATCGCATTCTCATGCCTGTTCACACTCTTTTTTTTCTATCCTACACTGACCGTTTGGTGTCGAACTGCTCCGGTCTTTATCGGCCACGTTCGTCTTTGCTTTGAGAGCTTTCGTTTATCATTTCTGTTCTCTCTCTCTTTCTCCATTACCTTGGTCAATTAGGCGTGCAGACTACTTGAGCTGACGTTCCCATCAATGTTTGTATGCATAAATATATTTGCGAGAAGATGTACGTTGCGTGTGTGTTCTAGAATGATGCATTGAGTACAAGAGCAAGCTCTAGAGGAATTTCGAAAAAAAATGACAGCAGCAGGGTATATACAACAATGTCTTCCGACAAGACGAACGAACGAACGGATAACAAGAAAAACTACAAGAAAAACTAAAGATACATGCGGGCAAATCACAGATATGCCCTCGAGACGCAGGAAGAGGGTGTAGCTACAAAGAAGCCATAAAGGAGAAGCGATCAATCAAATCTACTTGGAAAGAACATCAAGGTTGAAATTCAGCCTGATGCGAGAGTGGGCTCGGAACGGAAACAGAAGTAGAAGCGATCATGGTCATAGTTGCCCCTGCGTTCGTGCGTGCCGCGGCAGCAGCAGGCACAGCCGGCGGCTTCCTGCGTTTGGGGGGCGCAGGCGGTGCAGACCGACGTCCAGGGCTCGTGATAGGTGGTTTTCTAGGCGGGGAAGAAGAAAGATGGCGGGTGTGATGGTCATAATCGGGTGTAGGAGGATCGTCCGTGAATTTACGGTGGGGCTGAGATGGCGAAACAAGAGCGTCGACGCTTCCCAGAGAGTCTGCACCGACAGGAGTATAATCTTGAGTTGGGGGGTCCACGTTGAACGATGCTGCCCGATCTCTTCTTCTAGCTGTGACGCCTAACGCAGCTGCCGCCACGTTTGGGAGGCTCTTCGCACTGTCAGTGCTAGCTTTACGAGTCGTTGGCTTATCCCGGCCGGGATGAACGATGTCTCTCATATTCTCCACACTTCTACTTGATTTAAGGGTTTTTTGTTTAGTGTGATCATGAGAGGAGAGAAGTTTACTCGAGTTCGATATGGAAATAGGGCTATCACCGCGTTCGGTTGCTTCTAACGCAGGAGAAGATGTTGAGATGTTGGCCTTTCGGAACTGAACACACCAATCACCACTGAGACATCGGTCGACTAGTCGTTTAGTGGTAGGATTAATATCACGGATGTTGGGATTGGCAACGAGAGACTCAAGCGCTCGGACGATTTGTGGTCTTTTATACGGTGAGGCCCGTAACTGAGTTTTTGTGAGCAGGGGATGCAGAACTCGAAGATAGGTGTGCCGCAACTATTGATCGTTTAGCCAACAAATAATTAGTGGGGAATGACATGTACTGACTGATTCACTCTCTTCGTCTAAATCAACGACCTCCCTCAGGAAAACATCGACCAGCACACGAAGATCGTTTGTATAAAAGTATTCCGACGTCCCTTTAGTCGTGAATAGAACAAACAAGATCTTGAGTACCAATAGTTGCATGGAAAGGTCTTCAGGTGTATGACCTGGAAAACGGTGAGAAGAGTAACCCACGGAAAACAAAAAGTAGTAGATCACCAGCACGATTCAACATGAAAATGAGGTTTTCACCAAAGGTCTGACTTGATCCAAGTCGAAGCATAAGGACATTCAAGACTCGATTTTCATTGTTGATTTTGTTATCTTTTGGTGATTTGACTGCGCTAGCCGTCGGAAGGGAAGCATTCATGAATTGCTCATTCAAGGCGATCTAAACAGGAATCAGATAAGGCTGCAAAAAAAATAACAAGCAGCCTACAATGAGCTTTATAACAGAATAATTGAAGGTCTCATCTCGCATACCGCGAGTCTGTTCTACCAAATCAAACAAGAAGTCTATGAATGAGTTGTCGAAAACGCCTACAGAAAAGTAAGTCAGAAATCGAGGGGAGATTCAGGAAACGCTGACGTAGATCTTGGAGGGGAAATATTTGTACTCTGCAAATGTCGTAAAGGAGTCGGACAGATATAGACCGAATTTTTGCCTCGATTGGAATTGCGATGCCACGAGGTAAGCCTCCACTGGAACCCGTCGTTAAGCCTGTATATGTATCTTGGACGTCTGGATCAATATCAACAAGAATATGATCCATCAGAAGGGGAATCAGAAAGTGCCATCGTTTGTGTGAACGTAACAAGCTAGAGCTTTGACGGCCACGTAGCAGGCATATATTGTATAAGATGAGTTGGTTATGAGGATCTGTGGTCTGCATCCGCGAGCTGATAAATGATTTACATAGAAGGCGCATCGAATCACTTACCGCTCGTGCCTCGTCTGTTATTATATCACACATGCGTTCGGAATGAAAGGTGAACAATTCTGACTGGAGAAGAGCCTCGCATGCGTGTTCGAGTTGGATCGTGCTCTGGAGATATTGCTCTGATAGAATGCGGAATGAGACAGGGGACACGTACGGGTCAAAAAGACTTGCCATGATAGGTTGCACATAAAGAAATGAACCGTTTTAAGGCCGAGTCAAGGCGGGAGAGGGTAGGAGAAGTCGGGAGATGAAGGATGTCTTCCAACTCTAGGATCCTGATAAAAATCTAACAGTAGCCAAAACATGAGAGCAGACGTACCGGCCCAAAATTGCTGCGCAGTTTCAATCAAGTAAACTATGCCAAAGTCATCCATGACAAGGAATGCCTAGGCGCAGCAAAATTTGCTATAAAACCGATAAAGAGATAAGAATCACAACAGAGCTCGAACAGCAGGCCCAGTGGGTTGGGCGGAGACGTTCTCAAACTCCTGATAAATCAGCGTTGATATTATGAGAAGCCGTGATTCAGAGAGTTGGAGTTCGGAAAGTGGCATTGACACTAGAAGTCTAATTGAGGTCACCGCCGACCGCGACCCCCCACTCCGCCGGCAACCCCGATCTGGTCGACTTCCTTCTGGTGTAGGTCTGATAATGAACAAACTGAAGAGACCTGGGCTTCCAAACTCTCCATCATCACCGTCCAGCACGTCGTCAGGCATGTCAAGAACTCTGGCCCTCGCTTCAGGCTACAGTTATAGCCAGGTTGCTCCCTTTGCAAGAACAACTGCTGCGTTCGCAACAGACTCTACGCCTTCCTTTGACATTCAACCTCGGTCGGATGTCGAGCAATACTGGGCGGCTCGGGCTCTCAAGGCAGAAAGCTTTATTTCTGCTCGCATGGCTCACAATGACGAAATCCAAACACTACGAACATCTGAGGAGAAAAAGAGAGCTGTGCGTCTTGACTGAAGAATACGCCTTGACCCAGTCTGACGTAGGCGAGTAAGCACGAGCTGAGCACCTTAAGACAAGAAAACGAAGCTAGGAACTCAAAGTTAGAAAGGCTAGTTGTACGTTTACCCGCCCAATTATTCATTCTTCGCACAGTGAATGACATACGCTTCCTCATCTTCAAGCTAATTCTACTTGCTTGCCTTTTCACCTTGTCAACGCTTTTTATATACCTCCTATCGCATTCAATACGCCAACCACATAATCACAAGAAATCAGCATTATCACATTTCACAATCCCTATACTCTCTCCTTTCACGTCAGTCGTAAGTCTTCTTTGCGCATGTTCGGCAAGTTACTTGTGCCTCACTCGCATCTTCCAGGTCGAACATGAAACGTCTGTAATTGGGACAAAGTCGATTGTTTTTCTCTTTCTCATTCTGGCCATTCTTGGATACGTCGCTTTTAGAAAATGGATAGGCCAGAGGACTTGAGAACCATTTTTTTGCAATCAGAAGCGTATTTACCAGACTCGGAGGTGCGGTGCAATCCAAGCACAGATCTTGTGCTTGAGTATCGCCAAACAAGATGTCGTTGTTTCGGCAAAATTGATGCTGTACAGCGACGTGGCGCAATGGATAGCGTGCCGGGCTCATATGGCACTCACCTCTTGTTACCCGGAGGTTCCTCGATCGAGACGAGGCGTCGCTACTTTTTACTCATGTTTTCATAAAATTGTTTGTTCTATTCATATCAAATCAGATACTGTACGGTATATATTGCGAAAATGATTGCTCATAAGCTTAGTAGCTCGTAGTAGCGGTGCAATTGATTTTAAAATTCGGAAAGCTATACCTGAGTAATAACTGATCTTGGCGGCATCGCGAGTTTCATAAAGATTTCAGCTCTGAATGCAAAGGACTTTCGAGAGAAATTGAAATCGAAAACACACGACGCCGGCCCCTTGTTTTGAGAGGAACAGTTGGAGATCAATCATGCGAACACTGATGATCGCTTTCAAGTTCAGCTAAAATAAACCACGATCCTTGCATCGTCGTTAGTCTGCCCATAAGACTACATGATCACATTCTGTACTAGATCTACACAACGACCCAAACCAATCCGTATGCCTAATTATAGTACAACGTTCATACACAACAGTCTCGCCAAAATACTGAATATCAGAGATCCGATACCTCAGCTTCTATGATTCCAAGTCCTAGTCACCACTGACAATGTGAGGACCACCAACGTCTTATCTTACTGGATCACATATCCAATCAGATCCATTCCATTTGCTCTCGAAGAAGGGGTATCGACAGTGTGTCCTCGCCGTCCCATTCAAGGTGAAACCAGTGATGGTATCTGGAGCTACGCCATTCTCTACCCAATCGACCATAGCCAGCAAAATATTATGGGACGTATCGTTCGCAAAACTCGATACGACGCCAAGACCGGTACCTTGACCAAAAGCCCAGGCTCCAGGACCTCCGATGCAGTGCTGCATGCCTGTCAAATGTGTGTAAGTTTTGCGTAATTTGTACTCGAGAAGATCGCATACCAGGTATAGAAAACAGGCGATAAAAATTATCTATTTTTCCGAGCTTGGAGGAAACAAGGTTATAAAACCGAAGGGAATTACCAGATGGAATCATCTTTGGATATATCAGCCTGGAGCCAAGGCGACAGTGGACACAGGAGGAACAGTGAACACAGACGTACATGATCACTGCGACCGTGATAGGTTACCATCTTGCCTCCACGTCTTCTAAATGCAGACAGATCACCATTCCAAGTCGCAATATTACCAGGATTCAGCTTTTGTGCGAACTTGATATCAGAGATCGAAAAGTTATCGAGGGACAAGTTGGAATCATTATATACGGCATATTTGTACCAACCCTTGTGCAGGAAGATAAGTCCGGAATTAAAATACCCGATATACGACAAGCGACTTACGTTGGTGAGTATAGTGAAATTCCCAACATACCCAGGATTCCATCCACCGTTGTCTTCTGCTCCAGGGTCGAAACGAGGAAATAGGAACTCCCCATCAGGCTCGTATACCGGCGAATATATTTTGTGCAAGGCATTGACCTGAGCTTCATTCAAGCATCCACTCCTCGCTCCATTTTTACACAACAGAGGTGTGGGGTCGAACTTGCAATAATCAGGCTCCGAAATAATCCTGTCAACCAACCCGTCTAGAGCATCGCATTGCTTCATGATCTCGTTGGTGACTATAGGCCATAGATCTGGAGGGACAAAACCGTACGCAGGTCTTGCAAAGGGTGCATCAACGTATCTTGCATTTAATCCGCTTGCACCCAAGAAAACATTCCAATTAACTGCAGGAGCGCCAGCGACAAACCCATCAAAATCATCAGGATACATTACGGCGGTCTGCATGGCTTGACGTCCACCTGTAGAACATCCGAGATAGTATGATTTGGCCGGTTTTCTGTGATAATACGCTTCCACAATTTGTTTGCCAATGATGGCTTCTACGTGAATAGAACGGTGTGTAAAGTCATTAATGACCTCTGGGTGATTCAAGAGAGGCTCTCCGGTGCCTCCGTCGTGCCCGTTGTTCGTGTTCATTGCTGCGAAATGGAAAGCAGTAACGTAATCGAGGTTGGCCCAATCAAAGCCTTAGACGAAGGCAAATGTTAGCTTATACACGAGAAAGATATGGGAACTATATCACATACATCCACCTAGACCACCATTTCCTAATCCCATAAACCTGCCATACCAGGTGTCCGGAAGCCAAGCTTCGAACTTGAGAGATGACTCTGAGGTCGTATTGATGAAGCCTTGGATCCGACAAACATTGGCGTGTGCGAGGGTGACGAGTGGGACTCCACAACTTGGAATGATACTGTCAGGCTCGGAGAAATTGAAACCTGCTTTTTGGTAGAAGGCACTGGTGATTGTTGTGTTCTCAAAGAAGTGCGATTTAAATGCAGTACAGCGGAATTCTGTTTGCGATGATATCACTCCTGCTGAGAGCAAAGCTAAGGGCAAGATCAGGAGAGGAAGCATGAGGCAGCTGAGTGGGGTAGGAGCGTACCCCGTGATATCTTGGTCTCCTCCAGCTTAAATCATTAACGTGAACGCATGACGGCGAGACTCTGAGAGAACCTGCCGGTCGGCACCATCATTCTGTGTCTTGCAGTGTTGCGCCGTCAATAGTCATGACCGATTTGACTCGTCATTGACTGGCCTCGGCACCTGTGAGACCTAGATTTCGAGCCTAGATAGGCGTGGAACCCCCCTCGATACCGGGCCTAGTAATCAGGAAGTCGAGGAGGCCGGCGGTATGACTAGTCGGAGTTACATCGGTATATACACTGAAATTGTCGTAATTATAGTTCTATACACTCGTACTAATCTTTCCTACCATAATATTTGAAGTGAGATCGATAACTCAAGACATGCACACAGTATGTATGAGTTTTGTACTGAAGCAATCGCGTCGTCTAGAACGATGTGTGTAGTGTTCCAAATCTACTATAGGTTGGTAAGAAAATTGTATGTGCGCGCTGTAGCGCTGTATAATATCATCCTACTGCTTATATATTTAGGTCAAATGATCTTATATATAGTCGAAACCTATCTGTAAAACCTGATCTCTCATCTGCGCAACCGATCTCTAAGTATTCTATTATCTGTTGGATATGATCGCATTTTGCCACAGTTGAACATTTCTTAATCAGGAAATGTTCAACATCAAAAAGCGTACACAACCTTTCCTCTTGCCTCTCTTGCTCTATAATTATTTCAATTACTTTCTAAATAGAACGTTGTCATTTATTACATGGTAAGGGTTTGTTTCATGGAAGGATTTAATTTATTTGTGATTTGTTCCATCTGTATTATGCATTACAGTGCCAAATGAGAAAATGCGTCGAGTTGGAAGTTCTTTCACGCGAATTGGGCCGTATTATAGATATATAATATCTTAAAGAATGTATTGCAAAATTTTAACATTTTTTGAGCAAGGTTGAATGTGTTAATTGAGCTCGTTGTCAATGACGATGACGAGAGTAGGGCGGCGCCGCGTGATGTTGGGGGTAGGCAACGGCGCGCGACAACAATAGTTGGTTATCAAAATGTAATGAACATGTTTCTTTTGGTGATAACTTTTTGTAGTCTTAAAAACGAATAGTTTTAGTTGTATTTACGGGGTGATTAATTCATAATTAATGGATGATAATGCAGGAAGGGAGAGGAGAGCCTAATTAGGCCGGTATCAAGGGGGGTTCCGCGCCTAATAGTTGGGCTCGGGACCTGGGCCCCACAGACTCGGAGATATCACGGTAACTCTACATCATCTAAGCGGCTTGGTTGTTACCACGTACGCCCAGGGCCACATGAAGCAGGCAAGTACGGCCAAGACCCAATAACGAAGCTCGCAAGTTGCTTCAAGTTGATACCAACACCATGCATCCAAACAGTTGAATGCCATATGTAAAACGCGCTCCAATTCCGAGGCGAATCCGGACATGAAAAAATGAAATATATTTGTAAACGTACCTTCCATTCTGTTCTCCAGCTTTTGATGGTGAACATGTATCTAAGAATAAAGCACGTTGTCGGGGACTCCGGGGAGAGAGATTCTAATAGTGAGATGGGTAGCAACCAAAATCTCGTGAGCTCGCCTGGATCGCACATGAGGTCGGCGTTCTTTGGCCCAGAGGTCGTCCGAGGAGTCGTGCAGAAGGTAGGGGAGATCGTAAGAGATCGCGGCATGATATCACCAGTCAGATCTTTAATCATATCAAAGTACCCTCGTAGTCATTGTGAATGTGCGTCGGACCAAAGACACCGCTGGGAGACGCAATGTAGTATTCTTTATCTTTCTTGCAAAGCCGAGCCCGGATAAACGTTCCAACGAAGGAAGAACTTCGATGAAAAACTTGAGTCAGTGGACGCGCACACACACACTTGAGGCGCAGTTAACGGTAAACACAACACAGCCTACCTAGCACATATGCGTCCACGAAATACGCGGGCTTTTTATGACCATCCAGATTCCATAACACGAGATGATTGCGAGTCAGACCCATTGTAGAATATTTGAGAGATTTCCAATGACTATGAACCAACATATAATTCAGCCTTGGTCTCCTTTACCCAGATGGAACAAGTCGCCGCTCAAAATAACGCCCGAACTCACGTTCTTGTTGACCTCTTCTATCATATATCTGCCACCATCCCAAATCCTTAACCAGATAGCCGTCGACGTGCTCCACTTCGAAATAGGACGCGAAGGATAGAACGGGGATTCATTGTTGCCCTTGTTGATTGGGTCTTTGATACTGGTATCGGACTCTGTTTCCGAGTCTGTATCGAACGCTTCTTGGAGTTGAACGAGGCTGGACTTTGAGATAAGGGCGGAACACGGAGCTCGCTTCCAGACCAGGCCTGAGACGACGAATAATGTACACGGGGGCAATGGTTCCACAACAAGCGCTAAGAGAAAGTGGACTCATCGCGAAGTTGATGTAAGTCTGGCAACGATCGATAACATCATCTTTCCTCCATTTAGTGACGAATCGATGATACCGGGCCATATCACAGCTTTTCGCACTTTGACGACAGTAGAAGCAAAAAGCGCATAGGCCGATGTAAGTACTATTGAAAGCAAAAACAAGAGTCTGCATACATCTAACAGCCGATTCGAGACATGGTAAATATTGTGGGCATGATTTCATGGAAGGAACGAGAAACCGGGATTTCTTATGTCCTGACTCTGTCTTGCTCGGACTCTTCTTCGGACTCGTGCACTCCCTGAGTCGAATTGCGCTTGCGCTTCCGGCGAACCTCTCTTGATCGAACGGATACGTGGTGCCTGTGCAGTAACTAGTCGATTCGACGATTCTATTCAGCATCTCAAGGTAAAACATCCAGAAATGAAGACTAACCTTGGTCAGCTCCGTTGATGGCTCCAATCCTGGGAACTGTTTGGTTGCATATATACGGAAAGGGCGACCCCAAGTTTCCGCCAAAATAGGTTGCGACCCAATGTTCACTGAAAACAAGTCAAATACCCTATATCTGAGGACAAACCAGCCCTCCAGTTGTACGGAAACATCCTGAATATCAAGTATAAGCATAATTTGAGGTATGAAAAAGAATGCAACGCACCGGAAAGACGAATAAAAGTTTGTGTTCACCATTGTGACCGATTGGGAGGTTGAGCGCTTGGGTAAACACATCTCCAACTAGGGCTGATGTGCAGTTGTTCGCCGCCGTGATAGGCTCTCCGCGACAATACGCAAGCACAGCATTGGAGTCAGATTCATTTGCCCCATGTCCTGCATTGACGGTCAAGTTAGTACGGAAATGGGCAGTAAGATTGACAAAATGCACTAGACGCCGCAGGGGGTGGGCAAGGCTCGGGAAGATCCGTTACTTGCGAGGGTTGTTCCGAAGTGTTTAATGTAACAGAGAAAACTTCAATATGGCATATGAGACCCGTGGGTTGAAGAATACTGGGCGAACTTGCGTGTCTTGGTGAGGAAACAAGAAAACAACGGGGTAGGAGGCTTACCCGTAGTCGACCTCTCGTTCGATTCGTCGGTCCGAGTCCGCAACTTCCCAAATTCTGAGCTCAGCGACTGGAGGAGGATCCAAGGCGCGCCGATCTTTGGACGCAGCGTACCTAGTGAAATGAAACGCAGGTGACGCCGGATATGGCAGGTGGACAGAAAAAACGCTCACTTGCGTCCAACATCTGCTTTTTGTATTTCGTCGACCTTGGCACGAATAGTTTGACCACCGAATATGCCCGCAGTGCACTGGAAAAGCGAGGACTGGTATTCGACTGGACGAGCATTCTCTGCGCCGATCGCCTGGCGTCGGCCAAGGAAAGTCTGATGGTGGGAAGCGTTAGGATGGGCAGGTGGACGCGAAAAGGCGTGGTCGTGAGGGAATGTTGATGGATGCATGAATAGACCACAAAAACAGGAACAGCAGGAGGGCTGGAGAAGTGGAAATGGGAGAGACCTGGGGAGCCGGAGGGAACCAATCAGTCGGGGCAGGGAAGGGAGCCGGTTTATGGGAACCCTTATAAACGAGTGATACAACGCCGGGCGCTTCCGCTCTTTAGGCAACATGTTGAGATGAACATATAGATAACAACACGTTCCTGGTTAGTTTCTTTTGTAACTAAGTGATGACTAGCTGACTAGGATCATCCCTCCCCTTCCAGCCCCTTGACGTACTACACGCCCTGCTCGCTTCACTTAGCGCTGCCATGAGCTCTGTCTCACATGAGGCCCAATGGGCCCGGCATCCCTTCACAGATGGCATCTGGGCGCATCCGACATCGTGGCCCTCTCGACATCCCTACATCCACCGAACTTCAATGGGATGGGATGGGTCGCCAGTGACCAGTCCGTGTCCCAATGCTCTTCCTGTTTCCATTCTCTCTGCCACAATAAGCGACGCCTCGAGGAGCCATTGACTTGGGATACTAACAACTGCAAACAATCCCCAGCCACGTGTTTCTTCCAATCTGCCACCCCACTCTTCATTCCGCACACCAGGGCATCTTTTATCCCGTATCATCTCCTTCTCTTCCTGCTACACCCTCCTCCTCGTGATGGGCGCGATATTCCATCTTTGCCACAGGAGGACTACCCGATCAACGCCACTCGGACGCCGCGATCATATATGTTTCGCCGCCCTCCTACACCATCTCTGTCTCTCGCAGGCTTTTCCTCTCGCTCTCTTTGTGCTACTAGCAGCTATTCATAGCACAAGGACTTACGGGAACATCCGGTGGAAACGCCCTAGTACGCGTTGACCCGTCCCTCTTACAGCATGTCCTGGGCACGCTCCGATTGTTTCACTTCCGCAGTCTGGCGTAGATCTTCTCAAAACACTTTTTTAGTTCATGTTATCGGCCAACATTGATGCATGGCCGGGCTTGGCCTTATTTCACTTGGATCAGCTGCCAGGACTCGTGCCGGCCATTGATTCAATTTAGTTGGCAGTTTGGACGAGATGTCTCGTGGTCGCAAGGGCTCAACAGCATGGTCCCTCTTGTCTGCCGTTAGTGTCAGAGACCACCTCGTGCCCCTAGGAAAGTGATCTCTGGTAATTCTGGGCAACTGCCCCTCGACGCTCTTTCTAGACGGAGATCGCTTGAGCCCACTGCTTCAGGGACAAATAGAAGTATTGTAACAGTGAGGTTATATTTTAGTAGCCGCAGTCTTCTCAATTTGACGAATTGACATCATTCCTAGTCTTGTAAGCTAGCTAGAACCTTGAAGCTTCTATGCGAGTCTTTCCCCATCTACAAGAGATGATTGCATGTCTTCTTTCTCCATACGGCTCCCGCGATGCGTTCTCGGCCTAAGTATCAAACCGGGTAGTTCGACACGACGAAGAAGGTCAAGTATTTTATTCACTTCGTACATTATACTTTACGTAGACCTAGGGTTGGCGTGGGTATCCATCGATTTACTCGGACCGGATCATTGAGCATATGTATTCGGGAACCTCGGACATCGGGCCTTGGATAATCTATGGACGGGAGATATGCCGATATACCACGGTGGAATTTCATGTTTTCAATAGTTCGGATGCTCTGGGACTAATTCTTTTGGCTTAGGATATGCGGACTTTCAAAATCGATTCAGGTTTGTCACAATCAATGCACGATGAAGGTAGTCGTTCGCAGGGTGCGATCATTTCTGAACTTGGCGACCTGCGTCGCTCCGAATGGATATAAGATTCTGTTTGATGACGCAGATAAGAATCCTGGATGACTCTTGTCAAACACAGAGATCAAACCATCGTCGGGGGAACGTGATGGATCTCCGGCGGTGAATACAATGAAGACATGTAGGTATGTCCGACTGATGACGTTTCCTCTTTGTGTTGAAACATACCCATATCATACGTTCACAAAGGTATGTAACTCGACGGCGTTCTATCCGTAATAACATCACTTTATGTACGTTGCGAAGGGGTGAGTCTGCTGAAGGGTCCGGATCTACAGTACTATCTGGATTAGACGGGTTACTCAAACGAGAGTATCTGGTACGTAGCATTCATTCACTACATTCTGGGGCGATGCGTCGTAGTACACGTTTCATATATGGTTTCTCCCGTCGGAGTCCCTCTAGATTTGTACAAGTTGCAATGTTCCAAGCTGATCACGTATTGTGTACATTTTGATTGCAGGCTGCTTGGACGTACGTACTGCCGATGCCGAAAGGTCCGTCTTCTGTATTTATTGCTCGCGTACCTTTTTATTTCTTCCAAATGCTCATCATCTTCAGTACGTATGAATCATGTCCCTCCGGAGGTCATGTCTCTCCCTCATTGAACAGTTGATGACCAGACATGAACACGGGTAATGTGCTCAATAATGACGTGGAAGAATGCAGTTCTTCCGATAACGGTGACCAAAGATGTAAACTCCAATCCTGTGATTACGCCGTGCGGCATGTAGCCAAAGGAAGTAGCACCCTGTCAGCTTGGCACGTCTGTTTCATTGTTTACTAGATCGTTCTACACCAACCGATGGTTTCTGTCCGACAAGGATTCCCACGTATGAGCAAGGAATGTTTTTTTCCATTTTGCAAATTAGCTCGTGCCTATGTTTTAGTAGATCGGCGCTAGATGGTCTGCCAAGCGTTCGATGTGGTCCCATCTGTCCCATCTGCTCAGATCTGCTCCCAAATTCTCGTCATCGTATCGCCAAGATAGATCCACACTGATAGCGAGGTTCTAAACCATCTATTGGGATGGAGCACCCGACGTAGAGTTTAATGAATACGTTGTAGGCGGCATCAGCGCGCCAAGTGGTGGACTGGCGAAGATCTAATATATCTCTCGAGTAACACCAAAAGTCGTCGGCTAATATGCCGTTCAGCCGGGTAAAGTTACGATTTGAGATCGCACTGTAATCGCGCGATCTCTTGGGGTTGACATAAAGATGTTGTTGACTTGTCGTTGCAGACGACTGTAGCAAGCGACGGCAGGCATTGGATCGGGTGGACAACGTACACAACGCGGAACTTTGAGATCCGTAATGTCTTTTGTTCTGGACGTCATGTCCTGATTCGTGGGTAGCAGTTCCGAAACAAGTCTTTTTACTCTGTAGTCAGAATGTATTACCTGGTTGTAGTGCTACGGCGATCATCACCGAGATCTCGATCTGGATGGATATCGACATGAGGTTTGTGTGAAACACGTCATGTCGGCATGCAGGCACTCTTCACATTTTTACATTCCAGATACATACATCTTATTGCCCACCAATCACTATCTATCGCGTGCCGATAGAGTTAATCGCTCTTCACCCGCTCGTAGCTGCCTCCCCCACTGCCCCACCCGAACCAGGTAGTATTCTTCGTGCTTGAGCTTGGCCGTGCATATCCCTGCTCATCGCTCCCCTCAGCATCGCTCGGAACCTCAACCTCTTCGAATTTGCTCGTAGACGTGGTCCGCTCTCGCAGCCCGGGACCGCCATCTTCTTCAGAAGGCGTCCGAGAGGGATGTGCATATGCAGGGGATGCAGAGGGTATGGGCATAGCTGCAGGCCCACCAATGTCATATGGCTGTACGGACAGAGCTGCCAGCTCGGCCTCTAGTTGCCTCCGTCGTTCTAGGATCGACTGATTAGTATTCGATCTAGATGGCGCCGGCGGGTTCGTGGTTTGCGAGGAAGCGTTGGCTGCTGACGCGGCCGCAGCTGCTGCTTGAGCCTGACGCAATAATCCTGCGCCAGACGCGATTATTCCAGGTCCGAATGAGGACCAGAACGTAGATATCAGCTGTGTGGGTCCCGATGCTGGATCGGTTGTGTTAGGAGGGGCCCCCCTGTTCGCCGTCGCATCTTCATTCAAGATACTCGACTGCTGAGCCTGTTGTTGGCCTATAGAGGCAGCGACATGGCCCCACAGTTTGTGGAGCAATTCCTGCAAGTAAACATAGAAGCGGCTCTTCAAGGACGAAAGGGTCGCGTCAATCTGGTGTTCGTGCTTGTGGAAAAAGGGCTGGACATGTTGCATGTACAGGTACGAAGATCCCTGGGTTTGGGGAAGGGCGAGATAGAGTAGGAATACAGTCTTGATAGGATAGTAGAGTGGAAGCCTTTTTTGCAGTCGATCCGTTTAGACGAAAGTGCATCGCATCACCCGCCAAAGTGCGGGGATCAAAGTAGGTAGCTTACCACGAAATGGTCCATTCGGCGGTCTCCATCGCGACTATACAGCCCATGACGGCCCAATACATGAGCCATCGCTCAATATCTGCTTCGGAGGCGGGTCTCTGAGAAAGTGTTTTGTACGATGCATAGCCGGGATACAGGAAGGCAACGACGGCACTAGGAACATATTTTGAGCACACACGTATACGCAATGAAACAAAGCAGAGCGGGACGAAAGATACCTGACTAGCCGGAAGGTGAGATAGAAGATCATTGGGTTTGGTAGAAACAAAGGAGGTTCGGAGTGTGGCACAGGGTTGAGTGGGAGGTTGCAGCGACGGAACTTTATCGATCAGCCACGCGGAATCCGAAGTACCAGCAATTATGCAGCAGCCTTTATTAGGAAAGCAACCAGACCTCGTCTCTCTACATAATACTGTACTTATACCATGCCCAAGCGTACAAACCCATCTCCCAGCTCCTCCAAAAAGAGACCAAGAAAAAGGACCCGTCTGACATTCCCCAAAAGGCATACTACCACTCCCAAAGGGGTCGATCCAAACATCCCTACTTCAAAAGAATGGGCATCGATGCACCCCTACGGGTCCTTCGTCGGTTCGTTCAGTTTGATCAAGATCAAACCTTGCTAGTTGCATGGTAATGACCGCCTCTCTGCTAGTTGAGGATGCCGAGGGCGGGAAATACATGTTCAAGCAAGGATGCGAGTACGTTCGTCTTGCGGCAAAGTTGCCTCCGTGTCAACAATGATTCACGTGAACACGATGCTGTACATAGCGCCTTGATTCTTCCTGACCACTGCGATCCCGCCGAGGCTCCAAAGATACCAGACCACCAATTATGGGTCGCCAGAATAATAGAAATACGAACGCGGTCTCCTGCAGATGTTCGTTTTCGATCGTCACTGCTATGAATGTCTACTCACCTTTGTGTCTAGGTTTGGGTTCGCGTCAAGTGGTTTTGGTCTCCCAAAGATGTATCAAAAATCGTAAAAAGTTTGTAAGCGACGTCTCGCCGCCCTACTTTCCCGCTCGATTTATCTCATCTCATCTCATCCCCCTGCACCCACAAGCGATTCTCGATATTGTTCTCAGTACGAATTGGTGCCTTCCGATCACGAAGATTATGTGCGGTTTGATACATTTATTGGTACGTTTCTTCAGCTACTCTTTTTGGCCTGCTGATGTGACACCTCCCGGATCAGCTGTCGTCAATGTAGAATTACTAGATGAAACAGATACCGACCCTCCTTACATCGGCCCTTCTACCTTCTTTTCCAGATACAAGTTTGAATACTCGGCTCGAAAAATCATAGTTAGTATTCAGTCCAACCTTTCGCCCTATTAATAAGCATTCTTTTTCAATCAGAAATTTCTCAAGGCCCCACTCTGTCTTTGCGGCGAACCATACAACCCTGACTTGGCGAGGGACTCGCCCTCGGCTCTCACCATGCATTTCTGCCCTCGTTCGTCTTGTTCTCGATGGTACCACCGAAGGTGCATGCTCAAGCATAATAAAATTCTCATGTCACCCCCTCCTTCCCAAGAACCACTCTCCTCCCTCACCAGCCGCGAATCCCGCCTTCTCAATTCCGTGCCCCCGAGACAGGAAGGAAGCGACGGCTCCAAAACGCGCCCCACGAGCCGTCGCAGACTCAGGCTGATCATGGACCAGCACGGCCAGCTGGCATCCCTCCCGTCTGACCTCCTTGCGTTGGCTTCACAGCCGCTCGTTAAGCCGACGTTCAGACGGAGTACATCGCCCTGCGAACCGCCTACCATCCACGACGTCGCAGGCAATATCGCGCCGGTCATTAAAGCTCGCAGGTTTATCCAAGATGCCATTGTAGGAAGTGAAGAAGTGCCAGATAACTGGAGAGAGTTGATTGGAGTGAAGGAGGACATGGACTGTAATATTGTTGATGGAGAAAAGTGTCCACATGTGAAATGTGCGAACTGTGGAGATCCTATATGATTTTGTTGTCTTGTTTTTGTAGAGGAAATTGTTTTTAGATTGTTGTTTCCCACATGTTTTGGATTCATTGTAATAATCTCATAG
Organism: Sarcodon aspratus; assembly: GCA_003313825.1. NCBI lineage: Eukaryota > Fungi > Basidiomycota > Agaricomycetes > Thelephorales > Thelephoraceae > Sarcodon > Sarcodon aspratus. Next base: position 44,532 of record QLOR01000071.1, read on the forward strand.
TTTAGCATAGGGTAATCTAATGAAGTTCTCATTTGTCGCGCAATTGCGAAAAACATCACAACTGACTTCCGCAAATGAATCGTTGTTGTCTCCGCTGACATAAAAATTAATTACCGGATCCAGAAGAGAGAAGAAACGATTTTGACAAGATACTAAGTAAAGTACTTTATTGAAGACCGCTCTACTTTTCCTTGACCAATAAAGTAATTACACGTCGTGCCATGTAACGAGAATCCTGTACTTACTGCACCAAACTGTAGAGTCATGATCGTGATTATCATAGCAAATCGCCTAACGCGGCCATCTCTGGTCCACTAGATTCCTGCAACACAAATTTAAAACGCAGATCGAAACAAAAAAAATCGCACTAGACTTACCCGCATACCAATTTCCCAGTCTATATATTGAACACAGATGCTTAGTTGGAGCGATAGGTGCATGTTAATAACGGACACTCACAGCTATAGATAATAGTGACGGCCATCAAAATACCGGTTCCGCTGCCAATAGCACCCATAAGATCGGCCGTAACAGATAACAATCCTAGGAGGGCTCCTCCCAAAGCTGCAGCAGTAGGCACAACCCGTTTTAATTCCTTGTACATAGAGCCTTCACGATGACCAGCCATAACCTAAGAGACAAATATCAGACCTATATATGTAACAAACGTGAAGTCTCTTACCATTTGTTGATCCTTCAGCTGTTTGGCGATATCTCGAGGGCCACTTCCAGACACCTCAATCCATGTTTTGGAGAACAATGCACACGCTGACAACATGAACGTGATGTAAACCACTGTATGAATAGGATCAAGAAGAGCAGAGGAGATGGTGTGAGGAGGTGACATGTAATATGCAATCCCAGACACGGCAGAGAGTTGAGGAGAGTCTTCCAAGGGCTTGGAAATTTACGTTAGTATATGACACATGAGTTGCTAAACATGTGACGTACCTCCCAGACACCAAGGAGTTTTACCAAAAAGTTACTGGGGAATCGTGTAGCAAGCATCTGGGATAAAATGAAAACGTTTGAGGTCAAGGCAGACTCAAGCATGATAGGCATGTTCGAGGTGTAAAAGAGCTTGACCGGGTAAGACCCACGCTGTCCACGGAACTTATTGGATTTGACGGGGATTTCGATCCGGAAGCCTTGGAGATAGATCACTGCGGCGAAGACAACGACAGTTGCAATCAAATTCATGACATTGGGCAATCTGTCGCGCCAGAACGCCTCCCTCAAGGCTCGACCTTTGTCGTTCCAGGTGAAGAGGAGGTGGAACAACGCAACGATTGCACCTTCAAATTCGGGACCACGTCCAGTATTAATCGTAGTAGGAGAAAACGCTTTCCATACGATAGACTCGCAGATATTGGTGGCAATGAACAAAGAAATCCCAGAACCGAGACCATAACCTTTCTGAAGTAGTTCATCGAGAAGGATGACAATAAGAGCCGCAGCAATGAGTTGAATGATAAGCAACAAGCAAACACCGGCTCCGATGTCACTTGGTTGACCGTATAATCCGGTGAGAACGTATACCGTGGCCTGACCGAGAGAAATGATGAGAGCAAAGACTGAAAACGAACGACGTTGGTCATTTGTTGAGACGTGCACATTAGCAGTTGTACTCACGTTTTTGAGCACCACTGAACAGAGCACGATCTTCCTTCAATGAGAAGTCGACTTCGATGAGATTGGCACCAGCCAAGAGTTGCATTATCATTCCGCTAGTCACAATTGGACTGATACCGAGTTCCATAAGGGTACCACGGTTGGAGGCGAGAATGACACGCATCCAGTAGAGTGGGTCTGACGAGTCTGACGACATGATGCCGTAGAGGGGAACTTGGGAGCAGACCAAAAAGATGAGGAGAGTTACGGCAGTCCATAATACTTTTTGGTTGAAGGGAACCTGAATTGAAGGGTAAAAAAAGACTTGGAGATGAAATGACTTGACACGTACTTTACGATCAGGTGAAGAGACTTCTGGGAGGATGGGCAGAAACGGTCGGACGAGGTTCAAGAAACGGACTGTAAGATAAAGAGACAGTAAGTGATTGAAGGATACGACGACTAGTGAAGAGAACCGTACATCCACTCATGGTGGAGTAGACCAAAGAGAGTGACGAAGGTTGAATCTAGTTTCGAATTAATCTTTGAGTTTTGGGACGTGGCGTATTTCGTGGCAGCCAAACACATATAAATACAAAGCCACGTGGCACACCACATGATAGTCACGACTAGTACGACTACTACTAGGCTTGAAATTTACCTTGAAGCATGCCTCTCGTGCAGTTCGCGCCCTTCTCTTCGCTCGTACAGCCAGCATTTTGGCATCAGCTTACAAACCTGAAGATCGATGTACTTCGTCTGTCTGACGACTCAGTCCCCATATCAGCTTCTTATTCTCTTGGAAGATCAGTGAAAGACAGAGAGACAGGTCAGGACATTGCGCTCGGCTGCAACCTCTCTCTCGGTCAGGAGGCTTTTGAGAAATCTTCTGTTCAGTATGTCAGGCCTATGTTCTGTCATGTTTCATCCTCTCTAGATCCCTGTTAGATTACCCCCAAACTCTGTCTCAGCTACAGGTACTTTGAAGAATTATAATACAATAGAAGACTTCAAAGCTGCAGACAAAACCGCTTTGTTCAACCAACTTGCTGACGAGGTAATGTTAGTCTAGTCCACTCCGACTGTGAGGCGGCTTGTTCATCCGGCCTAGATCTGGCAATCTATAATCACCAAACGCGATGCGTCTCTGTTGACCAATTTTTTGATCATCACTTTCGCCGACCTGAAAAAGTATAAATACTTTTACTGGTTTGCGTTCCCTGCATTTGTAGCAAAACCTGCCTGGGAACTATCCGGGCCAGGGTGGATAAACGCGGAAGACGAAATTTCCAGGGATACCGTAGGTGTCCAGTTGTGAATCACGCTTTCGGACTCTGATCGCGTGTAGATGATTTCTATCTACAATCAAGTCCATTCATCACCTAGTGCATTCTTCCTTGTAAAGACTGAAGGTGGTCAGTCGCAAATTGCCCCTCCAGACAAATATGAGGATTTCTTTGCAGGTGTTCCATCTCCATCGGTGTGTGTCTGCACATATCTAGAGAACTTCTCAACTCACTAGCACGGGATCTTTTTACAGCAAATGATAGCCTTTTTTGATCCATCGGCGCTCCCAACAAATCCGGGTTGGCCACTTCGAAATTTCCTTGCATACCTCGCCACTCTATATCCAAACACCAACACCCATCGTATACTCTGTTGGAGAGATAGTGAGATACCGGCGGCTGGAAACACTTGGAAGAGTCGATTTGGAGTTGTACACCTTCCTTCTCCTAGAGAGGAAGCTTCCACAACGCGACCAGGTGCTGTCGGATGGGAAAAGAATGTACAAGGAAAGCTAGGTGCTAGAATGGCGGATCTGGCCCCGATGATGGATCCCACAAGGTTTCACGGTTTCGATTCGAGTTGAAAGTCCCGGATTAACTCAACTACCCAGCCTTGCAGATCAAGCTGTCGATCTCAACTTGAAACTAATGCGATGGAGAATACTCCCCTCACTGGATTTGGACAAGGTGGCCACTACGAAATGTCTGCTGCTTGGTGCCGGTACACTCGGTTGTTATGTTGCCCGTGTTCTCATGGTGATTTCCACATATTCTTTACGATAACTTTTTCCTCATCTGACACTAATAGGGCTGGGGGGTGCGAAATATAACATTCGTCGATTCTGCCACTGTGTCCTTTTCCAATCCGGTCCGGCAACCATTGTTCGAATTCGAAGATAGTTTGAATGGTGGAAAGATCAAGGCCATTTGTGCTGCTGACCGGTTAAAAAAGATATTTCCAGGCGTCGTATGCATTTCGCTGTTTTTGAGTTGTGCGTGTTTAATTTCAAATCCTCCAGAACGCAACTGGGTACAATTTTTCGATACCCATGCCTGGCCATCCTATTCCACCCGCATCTCTAGAACAAACCAAGAAGGATGTCGCTCTATTAGAGAAGCTAATTGACGAACACGACGCTGTATTTTTACTCATGGATTCTAGAGAGAGCAGGTGGCTGCCAACTGTTATCGGCGCATCCAAGCGAAAGGTAATTCACCATTCATTCATGTGTTACCCCTCGGCTTCCGGCTGAATTTATGCCCCTCATAGATTGTATTGAACGCAGCATTGGGTTTTGACACCTATCTGGTCATGCGGCACGGTGCTCGTGCCTCGTCTGAATCAGACAGTGCTCGCTTGGGCTGCTATTATTGTAACGACATTGTTGCCCCTGCAGATGTGAGCCAGATTTTCTGATAGATATGCCGAGGGGCTGAGAGTACCGCAGAGTCTCACCGATCGTACACTGGATCAAATGTGCACAGTTACGCGTCCGGGGTTAGCCTCAATCGCTGCATCAACCGCTGTCGAGCTGTTGGTTTCCATGATCCAACATCCAGATGGGCAAGCCGAGATTACTTCATTGCTAGACGCAGAAGAACTGAATCTCTAGTGCAGGGTCAGTGCTCCGGCTCCGGCTCCGTCTACTTCTCCGGAAGATGCTGCAGCTTCCGGGAGTATCCTAGGGATGGTTCCTCATCAAATTAGAGGGTTCCTCGCACAGTTCAGGAATGTTCCAATCGTTGGTGCAGCATATGATCGGTGTACTGGATGCAGTGAAACTGTACGTAACATTGTCTGACGTCAAGGGTTTATGATTCTGATCTTGTTCGGAAGGTTTTGCGGGCATACGAATCTGATGGGTTTGAGATGATGCTGAAAGCGTTCAACGAGCCAGGGTACTTGGAATCCTTGACGGGTTTGGACAAGCTGTATGATGAAGGCGAGGCTGCACTGGAGGCCGTAGATTGGGACGAGGACGACGATGAGATGTAACTTTTCGAAGTGGCTCTGTGCATGTACCCTTGTGCTTATATATTGTAGGACTATGATAGGATAGGATTTAAGACCATTGAATGTGATATTTTAACGATTTATGGCGCTAGAATTTTGACGACATGCACAGTATGTTTGACCTTGATAATCTGATTCATATTTGATAATGCGTATGTATATACGACAACTAGGTTCATACAGTAGCATACGATCTATAAGTCACAATAAAGTAATGCAGGTTCATGTATGCATAAGAAGTACAGTTTGGAATCCGAGAAAGTGCCAATGATTCAGGAGAAGCATCACAACAAAGCGACGACAAAGCAGAAGAAAAGAGCCAATTGTGGCGGGTAAGATTGTAAGTGCCCCTTGACAACTGATCCTACTGCTCTACCTTGACTGATCGAACAGCGGCAGGTTCCTCGATTACTTGATTGACATCGCCAGTCGCAATTGCCATTGCCAATATCAAGACCTCCCATGCGAAATCCATGGCAGCCCAGATCTTGGATTCGAAAATCCCCAATGCGCAGACGTTCCTCCAGAGACCGTTGACTCGCATTGCGTAGCTAAGGAGGGCATGTGGCGTGTACGTAGCTGCGAGTCGCTGGGCAAAGCTAAGAAGTCCTTCTCGCTGCTTGGTTGCCTCCTCCGATGTTTCATCGGGTGAGGTGTACACGTTGAGCGAGGTCGTTGGCAGGGCTGGGAGGAGGGACTGGAGGAGGATGTCGAGGCGTTTCGTGTAGAGGTATACCGACAATGGAGTGTATAGCTCTGGGGCAGGGATGCATAGGGGCACAACTGGGACTGTGATGGATGAGCCCGCGGCTGCAGGAATGGGATGTGTTGCAGAAGGAAGAGCGGGGAGGTTGGCGCAGTGGGCTGCGAGAATGACGTTGTGTGATGGGAAGAGGGTAACTTTGTTTCGATGCGTAGACGGAACTCTCGACGATGACTGTGCGTAGATGGCAAGCATGTGTGATGGCATATCTGACGACAAGTCATTGACGACGATTGCAAGTTCTTTGGGGAGGGTGTTTGTCAATGGTTGGGGTACGATGCCAGTCAAAACCTTGTACATGCTTTATACAGGAACAGTCAGATCAAAGCGGGACACCTGGAGAAGGAGGCAGGACGTACTCGGGACCCATAGCTTCTAACCCGTCATGAATGTATTCAATAGGTGTATCTTCGAACTCTGGCTCAATTGCTGCCAGGACACCCTTGTTGATGTCTTTGTATTCAGGCCGAGGGAGATGTCGAGGCAAAGTGACCGTCGTCTTCTGGATGTTCGTGGCCGTCCCTGTAACATGAACATGCAAAGACTCCGCGTCCTTCATTTCTACATCATGAATAAAGGAGGGCGGGGGAAGTTTTTGGGTTGCAAATTGGAAACGCAAACGTGCCCCAGAGGTGGCTTTCGCCTTACGATGTTTGACATCGTAAGCGTATCGAGATTTGTGCGTGATAAGGGTGTGTTTGCCAGAGACGACACGAGCACGACGACGACGGGATGCCTCGCGGATAGATGTAGACACACGCCTTTGCTTAGGAGGAGTGTTCTCCGAGTTCGAGTTATGAAGGATTCGTCTCTTGATGGCTTGGCGAGAGACTGCAGATTGGAGAACCATTATGAACTAGAGGGGAGTGTTCTGGACGGGAGCAAGTTCTTGAGATGGGCTTGGTGATGGGACAAGGGCTGAGTGAAGTAAACTTGGATCATTTTGGTTCTGTATTATATAGAGGTCAGAGGAACGCTTTGTTCTAATATAACATCATGCTCGCATTTTTGCACCCACTACGAAACGACCCCACAGGTACCAACACATCAAAGTGTCAGTACACTCCAGGACCTGCAACAGTCGACACGCACCTACAATATAATACTTGCCTTTTTGGGGAAACAATGTGTGGCCAAATCGTGGCCAACCCAGTCGATACTGCATTTGGAAAGCATTTCCTATTACGATAGTTTACTTGTAGAACTGCAGCGCGTAGGTCATGTGACTTGGCAAGTTGAAATTCACAGTTTGTTTTCGACGCGTTAACCTCTCCCAATATGTCGACAACCACCCAGATACTCTTCAACTCACCTGCTCTCCACTCTCTTAAACGCGATCAGCTTCTTAAACTCTGCAAAATCCACTCTATCAAAGCCTCCGGCAAGAACGTCGATCTAATCGAAAGGCTCAAACAGCACGCTTCTTCTCTTCCTTCGGACGCGCCGCTCAACATTGCTGTGCGAAGTGAAGATAGCTTCGAATACGACCTTCAAGATGATCTGCCACTTAGAGCAATGCCCAGACCTAGTGAACTTTGGGAAGTCGTTATGGACGATATCGACGAAGTCCCGGAGTCTTCGTCGTCCCAAAATACCTTAAATTCTTTGCGGTCAGTTGGAAATGGGACTGGTGAATTTGGAACAGCTGCATCCAAGTGTATGTTTTGAGCACAATATCAACCTTCATACTCCTTTTCACATATCGACTCGTAGCTTCTGGTGTTAGTTCTTCTATTCGAGCGCTTGCATCCTCCCTAGGAATTAATCGAGCAATATCTAATACTGCGCAAGACGCCTCCGAATCTGATTCAGCCGATCTTCTGACCGGATCTAAACCCGCCGCGCGAGATTCGCTTGCTACTCACGCTATTCCCTATGATGCCTTACCCGAGTCTTCGATACCCGACATGGATCATTTTGTTTTTAATAACGAAACAGGCGAGTATGATGCGCCTATTCCCGGAAATCCTCTCATTCCTGGTGCACCGGCTCCCTCCAATGCTCGTATGAGCCTTACCAACCCAGTTACCTCGACAACCATTCGGTTGGTGACAACTCCATTTCAATCAACAGACACCTTTCCTACACCACCGAGGCTGATGCCTTTTAAGACCAGCTTTGACCTTGTCATGGGTAGCCCCCATTCAGTCGCCCCGAAGTGGCCTGCATCTCCATTCAAGAATTTTGGCCCAGATCGAATCTATCCCTCTCTCCACATGGACACCGAACCCGCTACCCAGGAACTAGAATGCATTGAGATGCCAGGAGGCCTGTCTACTTCGCCCTCTGAGTCCATGAAGACTCTACCACATAGTTCTTCGGAACCGATAGTTGATATTTTTTCGCCAACGCCGCAGACTCTACCACCATCCTCACCATCTGCACAAGCTGACAATGCTACAAGGCCCCTTCCAGTCCCTCGCCCAGAACCTTTCCTATTCGGATCTCCTTTACCTCAACACAGACTTTCGAATCATGATTTTGGCCAAGCTGCCGCTTCTGTCCTGGACGAGATGAACAAACGACTGGGGCTTACGGCAGACAAGCGAATCGGGATGGGGATTTTTGCAAATAGAGAAAAACCAGCCGTGGAAGTGAGTCAGAAAGACGTTAGCATGGGCGACAAATTCGGGTTCGATAAAGCGCATGAGGAAACATTCAAGAAGATGGATTCAATCGCCTCACATTACGCAGCCAAGAGGGGCGGTCTTACGAGAAAACGACCACCTCCAGACGAGAATGATGCCTTAGTGTCTGGAACAAGGAAGAGAAAATCTGATGCTCTGGGTATGCCCGAAAACCGTCACTTGCCTGCTGCTAAGAAGGCAAGTGTTTCTGAGATAAGAGACAATGCCAATAGCATCAGTAAAAAGACGATTCCGGGTGGCTTGGGCGGAGATGAAGAGGAAGATGACAGACGACTTTCAAAACGACCTCGAGTTGCTGGCGATGAAGAACAATCCCCCATACGTAACAAACCTGACGAGGAAGTCATCCGAAAGACCCGAGAAATCGAGGCAGTAAGACGCAAGGCTGAGGCACGACGCCGTAGCAGTCGAGTTCATCAAGGAATCAATACTGGGTTGGCAAGACAAAGTATCGGCACAAGAGGCAGAGCGTCTATCGCTAATACCAAGAATAGTAAGTTAAACAATGCCATTTTTTTCATTATGAATAATTAACGAACTGTATAGAGCTGAACAAAGGTTCAAGCTCGCGCTTTGGGTTTCTATCTTCTGCGAAGAATCTCGTGAAAAATGTATGGAAGGGAGTTGGCCCCACTACCGCTCCGTCTACCGCTCCTTCCACTGCATCTCATATTTCAGGATCCAATAACTTAGCGAAGGCGAATCCGACGTCCAAGACAGCCACTTCAAAAGGCAAGGAAAGCGTCACTACTACATCTCACCCATCTCTTGCGTCAAAAACTTCTGCAAAATCGACAGCTGCGGCTAGTTCGAGTTCTCGAGGTGGTATTAGCCGATTCGGTTTCGGCTGGGGTAACAACTCCGTTGCATCATCCCCTGCCGCATCGAGAACAGGCTCGTCCATTGGGACTTCGTCTTTGGGTCAAAAACAAAGAGGATCTACGAACAAATCCGGGTCAGGTACCCAGAGTAGCATCACAAGTAACGCTGGCCGTAGCTTGAAGAGAACTTCGTCCACGTTGATGGCTCCTACGGCAAGTTCTCTTGCGAAGATGCAAAGTGCTAGACCTTCTTCAGCTAACAATAAGCATGGCACGCGCACATCTCTACATGCAAAGGGCCCCTCGAACAACAGCATAGTTAAAGAAGACGCAAAGCCTGTCCTCGACACGATAACTAACAACAATTCTCAAAGCATGCCTGCCCGTATATTCAATGAAGCTCTGACCACAACAACATTTTCAAGCCCTTCAAAAGTACCAGTCCATAGCCCCGCTAAACCAGTTCCAGCTGCAGAATCGATCATCTCAGCCTCCAAATCTAGACCCCTTGCCCCTCGCAGGCCTAGGATTTCCCGCTCTCGTGTCATTGCCAAACTAGGCGCTCAGCGTTTTGCTGCTAATACAGCTTCAGCTGCGAACAGGTCAAGCGTGGGGTCAGGGAAAATCCGCTCGAGCATGGGGAATGGTATCCGGAAGTCTTATGGAGGTGTGAAGACCAGAACAAGTGGTAGTGATGTACTATTGAGTGCAAAGAAGAAAGTAAGGGCGAGCGAATATGTGAGGCGAAGGAGCAGAGCAGCTCAACCGAAGGAAGCGATGGATGTCAAAATGACGGACTGAAGAGTAAGTAACAAGATGAAGTTTGTCTGATCTGTACCATTACCATTATCGATAATTTAACCTCTTGTTAGATTATTACACCAGCCATACAGACCATGGTACTATAACCTTTCTTTGTGTTCGTCCATACCTATATTAGTATATTATCTTGTGTATCACATCACTTGCTGATGTACGTGAACCAGACTTAGACTAATCTGAAAGAATCATAATATCTTGGTCCTCTCCGCTGGCAGGCTGGGAAGGCGATGAAATAGAGAGACTCGATAAATTGTTGAGAAGATCTAATCCTTTTCCCTTGAGACCTTGTTCCATTTTCTCTGACTTTGTCGAATCATCAGAGTCGATGCCGTCCAGATCAAAGTATTCCTCTTCAGTGGATTCATCTCGCATACCAACAGGCGGAAACTCTTCACCTTTGGACTTGGTCGCGGAGGTTGTGGTTCTCGTTTTATTAGATTTGATACGAGCTTTGGATCGTTTAGAAGGTTTTGGTAAAACCGGGGCGGTGGTCTTCTTGACCTGGGTCCTCGGGTCTGCGACTAATGTTCCATCTTCGAGTTCGTCATCATCCGATTCGACGATGGAGTTCCCGTTGTGTCGGCGGTAGCAGCCGCGAATTATGTCTCCCCAGAGCACGTATGAGCGGCATGATTTGCATTCTCCGCCTCGCGGAAGGATCTCGGAATCGGATGGGTGTTGGGCTAGGAAGTGGGTGGAAAGACAGATTAGGTGGGATAAGGCGGTGCAGGTCGGCGTTGGGCAAAGGGCAATAGAGAGAGATTCCTGTAAATTTGCTGTATCAGATAAAGTGCTAAGCGAGCAATGCGTAGAAGCAAGGACGGACGGAGGGATAATTGTCTATGGGATTATCGCATATCGAACATATTGGTTTGTGCTTGTTCTTGTTGTTAGCAGATTCAATGATAGCAGTGTGTTTTGGGAGGTATTGGGCGATGAATGCCGCTGGGGAATAATAGATCAGTCAGAACTAGCTGCCTTTTGTCTTGGAGGGTGAAACTTGGGGGTTGATTCACCGTCTGTTACATCTATTGGTCCTCTTCTTCCAGAGCCCACTTCCCCAGATTTACCATCTACGCCCTCGAATTCGTTGACAAGGGTAAAGCCTCGAGGGAGGGTCGAAGCGTCGGCCTTCGTTAGAGCTTCGTTCCAAGCTTTAGAAGCTTCCATTGTAAACACCTTGACATGCAAAGGCCACAACTTGTACGGATGACACGATATCATCGTCCGTACAATCCTTTTTCAACACAAAAAGGATTGACGCGTTAATACACCACCACCGCGGCCACGCTTAGCAAAAGATTGCAAGAGAGGGACGAACAGGACGTTATTCTTCAGGTATCTGTTTCTTCGATTATGGTCAAATAAAGTGTTTCCTGTAGCATCGCGTAGATGTCTTGACAGATGAGGGTGCTGCCAGGCCCATTCGAACTGAAGTGCGGCTAGCCTGGACGGGAATCCATAGATGATCATCTGCATTATCCATGGCCTGTTGTGCTTTGTCTTCCAAGCGCCTTGCGATATTTCACCATTATGTTGACTTTTAGGGGTCGATAACTAGCTTTGAGGGGTGTGTATAGTGAACAACGAGTGAAAACGCGTACCGAATACGTCTGGGAGGACTGGGCGTGCTTCCAATGTATGTCCTGCGGGGGAATGTGTAGCAGTTAGTAGAAAGTAGTCGGAGTTGTGACGCGCGACCCACGCTGTTGAACGCGACGTTTTTACAGATTTGAGTAGATAGCAGGCGTAGAAGGGGGGAAAACAGTGGTCTTTCAGGGAGGATCGACCGTTGAGTCCAACCATGAAAGTTAAAGCAAAGAAGTACTAATAGCACTTCAAGTTTACATGCCTGATTTATCTTATCATTCGTGCTTCACCCTCATCGTCTGCGAAACGAGTTCAAATTCGACAATGTAACAGATATTCATTTCTTGTTATTATTCGTGTCTTGAGTTACTACACTACTAGTAAATTGTGCAGTATATCCATTCCATGCTATGTGCTCAACGTCGTCATTGATTTTCCATTACTCCTTTGCCAGCTTGTGAAACCACCCTCTGTGCGCAAATCAATGGGGTAGCCCTTTGCGACCTTGTCCAACCTTAATCAAATGATTATCGGAGCCGGAACTGATATCTTCTCCATCGTCGGACTCCGCGCTCGAGGAGTGCAAGTCTCGCGAACTCTTCCTGTAAACTCGATTGGAATGTCGTTCTTTGTAGCGAAACCTAGGTATTGACTTGGGTGTTCGCTCTCGCTGTCTCCTTGATGATCCCGAATACGGGGTGCTTGAGGATGGGCAGCTAGCGTTCTTGGCCCACTTGAAGTCGTCGGGGACTTCCATGGCATTTAGATGTCCTTTGCCCACTTTTCTCTTGTCATCATCGCTCTCTTCCGAGCTGGTGAGAAGATCTATCACTTCAAGCTCCTTCTGCTTTCCAATAGACTTGTCAAATAACTTGTGTCCGAGGATTACAATGTCCTCAGTGTCTGTTTCTTCATTATCCGTAGAATGGACGCGCAAAGATTCATCGGCACTTTCATCAGAGTCACCAACGAGGTCAATAAGCTCTATCTCCTTGATGTCTAGGTCCATCGACGTATCCAACATAACCGGGTCTTCAACATACGAGTCTTCATTTAGATGGTCATCCGGTCCAACATCGCAAGGGGCTTCGCTTATAGTTGCCTTTGATAATTCGATATTGTCGACCTCATTCGTTGGCTTTATGGCGCGCTCTTCCGTTCCAAGATCCTCGTCCGTCTCTGGGTAGTCGTCTATACAGTCATTGATAGCAAGGATCATCCGAATGTATTTCCTGCCGTGGTAGAAAAGCTTCCGGTCGATAGATGCTCTAACCCTGTATCCAGAACCAGTATAACGCCGTGATTCTTGTGAGATGGCTCGAATGACGTCTCTCAAAAATCCGTCACGGTGTCGTATATAAGTACGTTTCAGTCGTCCTGAAGTGGGCGAATCAAAACTTGAGAAACTTTGTAGATCAAACCGGGAATCCATCCACTCACTTTCTAGTGCTGACGCAAGGTCCTGCACAAGCGAGGCTTCCGATCCGCTTCCTGCATCCACGATTACCGGGACTGGTACTGAGCTAGGATCAGACATGAACTTTGGCCGTTTGTTGCTCAGCTGCTGTTCGTCTACTTCCTCGACCTTTCGTTTCTTTGAGAGATGACCTGAATTCCCGTGTTTATCTGGCAACCGGTGGTTGCGGCTGTGGTCAAAGGATAGTCAGAAGAGGCGTGGCTTAGAAGTAATCGCTCACAAATCATGGTATGCTTTCGTGGCGATTACGATCAGCGACTTGAAGATGCCAGAAACGCAAGCCTCCACAACTGAGAAACCCCGGTCTTGATGCAACGCGCCAATCATGGTCTGTCAGACCTTGCATATTAGAGGGCTGCGACACACGTTGCACGGTACATACTTCGAAAGCGTCAGCGAAAGACTTGGTCGGGATTGTACCGTGCTCCGGAATATCGAGGAAGCCTCTTAGCCTGTCCAACGGGAACGCCAGCACATTGATCATCCTCTTGGTAATGCTCGCAAAGACAATATTCGAGGTTAACACGCTCTTCAACATCTGACCTCGAACTATAGCTTTATCCAACCAAGTGAAACCTAAAACAGTGCACTCACAGACAACATGCTAGGAGAGCCTTTGACAGAGTCGCATATCTGTGCGGTGATACATGCGTTTATCACCCCATCACCGAGAAGTTCAAGCACCTCGTTCTGCCAGCGTACACGGGTATACGGCGTCTGCACCACCTTGATCCATTTCTGTTCCAGAGTACGAGTGCGGTCAAAGTCAAGGGAGTCGACTGCGCTAGTGCACGCTCGCAACACTGTTGCATACAAATGTTTAGAGTAAGAGACCATCTGATAGAAATGAGGATAATAATGTGGTATCAATGTTCAACGTTCATGCATGATCATGAAGTTGTCACCGGGGTGGCAACCGTCGACCCCGCCGGATCACGCGTCCGAGCGTTTTATACCTTATCTCGTTGTTGATGGCCGGTGCGGAAATCCAGCTTCGACTTCTGCACAGAAAATCGCCTCGCCTTGCAGTTGTTGCAACTAGAATGAGCGTCTTAAAGACACGAGTCTCTGGTGGTGCTCTGGAAGCCATATATTTTTATTGCCAGCATAACTCCGTTCATTTCAGCGTAGAAACAGATTCCGTTGGCAGTCATTCAGCGGCTGATGTGTTCATTATATACCAAGGTATTTTATTCACCAGTGGTTCATTGTCATCCATTCCACTATACTAACCTCTGTGTGACGGAAGTTGGTATCTCAAACCGACCTCTTGTCTCCATTCTGCTCATGCACCGTATTGCTTGCTACAGACGCTGGGCATAACAAAGCAGTACTCTGTAGTAATTCACCAGATACAAATTATACAGATCTATAGAATATAATGATGTAAGAAAATACTTTGCATCTCACGCAACGGAAGTCGAGCTGGTCAAAACTGCACGTCTGAAATGTCTACAATTGGAACTCGTCCGCTATGAGATCCTAAAACAACCTTTTTCTCATAAGAATCCCTGCGTGGGTACAGATTGTTGAGTATCATGTAAGGGGATAAATGTCATTGGAAGTGACGAGTGATAATCGATAATCCATGTCGTGGTCGGAGGTAGACTGACTGGGAGATATGCCGCATCTCATCGTCTGATCGTTGTTCTCCAGGATGATGCTAGTCCCATCAACACCAAATGCAACCTTGTCAAAGTATCTATCAAGCTCCATGGAAGCGAAACATTTTCCTGTTGCTATCTCCCACAGTTCGAGATGCCTGGAGGTTCTTTGGTTCTGATAGAACGGTACTCTAAGAGACACCAGTCGGCTACCGTCTGGGGAGAACCCGAGGCTAAAGTGGTAATAGCCACTATGGCGTTCAGGTGTTCCCAAGATAAAAATCAGATTGTGGGTCCGAGTATCCCAGATTCGTATTTTACGATCGAACGAGGCAGATGCGAGAAGGGTTGAGTTCGGCGAGAATATCACGGAAGTAACCTGATCTGGGTGAGCGAATGTATGCAAGCACCGACCCGTGGTTGGATCCCACAGTTTAGCAGTGTTGTCCCTAGACCCCGAGGCTACAAGCCGTCCGTCCCCCGAGAAAACAACGCTCTTCACATGACCGCGATGGCTGGCCATGTCGTGATTTGGACTTGGACCGTCAGTCCGCCAAATCTTTACAACTTTGCCGTATTGTGATGCGATGCAAGTCCCGTCCGATGAGATCACAGTTGTATCTCCCTGGTAGTTGAATATCAACACATTAGCGTTCTTTGTGGGATTAGTCTTGCCGCGACGTATTCGGCTTTGAAGTAACTCGAACCTGACTTGAGCCCCTTGGAAGCAGCGGTTTAGCCAGTTTTTGGGTGCAGGCTTTGGCATGTTGGTCTTTTTGGTGAGGTCGTGAATTACAAATGTCGACTGGTCAGTTGCATACATGAGCCTATCTTGACCCAAAAATCGAATCGACTCGACCAAATCATCTGTCGGGATCGTCCGGAAAACATCGCCAGTCTGTGAATTGAAGATTTTCACTTCATGGCGTGATCCTGAAGCAATAAACGACGAATCCAGTGAGCATGCAATAGAGAACACTCGATCTTCATGTCCAGAAAACGTCTTCAGACATCTCTTCTCAGTAATGTCCCACACCCTTATCGTCCCATCTTGAGATCCCGATATAACTTCATTCCTCATAGTCGACCAGCAAATTCTCCGGACCTTATCTGAACGGCTCTCCAAAATGCATCGGCAATCTCGCAAGGTTACGCTTCAAATTCGAACAGTCTCGTCTTCTGAACAAGATGCAATCATGGTCCCGCACGGCGAAAATGCAACCGATTCGACGTTATCGGTATGTCCCTCGAAACTACTGACAAGGCCACCAGTTTGTAAATCCCACATATCGATTATGCCGTCGTCACGTCCAGTCGCAAGGAGTATGCCATCAGGTGAGAAGGCAGGAGACAAATATTTGGAAGTTCCGGTCGATGAGAATGTAGCTCGACAGTGCCCTGTCAATGTTTCAAATACTTGGACTCTGCCTTCTCCAGCGACTGCAATGAGATCATCCTTACGGGTGGTTGCTATATGGTACATGTAGTTCCGCATATGAATTGTTCTCGTAGATGCATCCCACGAGTCATCAATTGCTTCACGAAACATCTTCACTCCTGCCGACATTTGATCGTGATATAACGCTCGGACGAGAGAGGACCTTGGAGACCATGGCAATGCGGAATGGTATATATGACAAGCGGAGGCTTCGATGGGATCGGTGAACCGTAGGATGAACCGTTCGCTATCTTTCATGACGTTTAATAGATTCGTGTCTTCTGGGCGAACCTGGAACCAGATGTTATATAAGATTAGTAAACAGCAACATATTAAGACTCACATGGATAACCCAGCATTTCACATCTCGAAGGGAATAAATTGCAAGGCACATATGCCCTACAATGCTTAACACCTCCAACCATGACAACAGATGATGCTTGAAGAAATATTCCACAAGCTCGACAACATCCTCAACGTCACCACCGTCACTAGAAGCGAACCGAAGATGGTAGGCCCACGATCTGCATGCATACTCCAACCCACCGCCAATATGCTTCTCTCGGCGTGCATCAAGATCATCAAGATCCTCGTTCATCACATAAGGGGGAAGTCACATATATTCTTCCGCAACGACGCGTTCATCAATTTGAGACAGTACGTCCCAAGGCTCGTGTGTAAAACAGAAGGTTCAATGTAGAACCTTCTGTCCATGCATCGCTTTGGGTTGGTAAGAAAATCTGCAAATGATTTATGGCAGATACGTAAAGCTCCTGCGTCAGAATCTGGAACCATAAGGACAGAATGGAGTAAACGGATGGCGTTCCAGACTTGGTCCCGTGATATACCAAGTATCTTCGCCAGGTCTGCGCACGGTAAAGGAGTGAATACCAGCACGATTGACCCAACAACCAGTCGCCATAGGTCAAAGAAGTCGGTATCAAGAATATCGGCTCCATCACAACTCCGGAGAAAAACTTGGTGATATGTGTCGTCAACCCCAGATCTTCCTTCACGGATAGTAGAGCCTGCTTCCATAATGATGAGTTTTAGATGTTCCTTGGGTTCGAGACGACGATCCTCAATAAGTCTAACAGTGATAGATGCCACGATGAAAAGCCCAGAACATCGCCTGACTAAGAAAGAGATCGACGCGTCCGGAGATAAAGCTCTATATCCTGGTCCACAGATGACCGATGGACGTCGTGTAGCACGAAAACTCCTGTTTGTGGTTGTAATAGTGGAAGGCGGAACCCTGATCGAATTTGTAGCTCAGGCCTGCCAGTAATGAAGAGCTTGACAGACGGTATTTCGTTAATGTGTCGAGCCAAGAGCGAAAGGATGGCGGAAGCGGGTTCGTCGTCTTCACACTCATCTAGAGCATCTATAATGATGGTCGTAGATATATTCGTGGATTTGAGCGGTCGTACAAGGAGAGTCTCGAGCTGGATTGCTAATGACTCGTCAGCTGCATCTGGGCACGAGTTCAAAACCTCGGTGAGGGTCTCCCGAAATTGAGGGTATTGATGTGCGAGGCCGAACGCGAGGGTTGGAAAGATCAAGTGAATGTCACGTCTATTAAGAAAATCGTGGGAGCAAAAGAAAGTAGCTCCGAGTCTTCCGCCTGCAGCAGACCGTGCTGCAAATGTCTGAGCAATTGTTGATTTGCCGGTGCCCGCCATCCCGTTCAACCAATACACGCGTTTGTCCGTGTGATCAGCCTCCCACCTTTCAATACGCGCCAACTCTGCTTTGCGAGTCCCTGCTAGACATTTCCGATGGTGTTCAGAGAGATATCCTGCATTTTTAGCACGTCGTAGCTTGTTCAATGAGGAAATGCCTGCTTCACATGAGATCGAGTGCAGAAGGAACTCATAGTCATGGACATACCGTCTCCCTATATAAAGTACTGTTTAGCGATCGTTCACTTGCTTTAACAATTACAAACACACCTTGACCTCGACCGTTACGTTATTGTACTGATCTCTTCCAACGGTATTAAAAGTCCCATGCCTAGCGTCGACATGAGATGCTCCTGTGAAGAATCCAGATTGAGGACCCCGTTCAGAAAATGCGTACGGTGAATCTTCGCTTGAAGTCTGAGATGATGACGAAGCTATGATCATCCGATCAGAATTTGTATGGATTGCCCATGGGAATACCGCTCACGCTCAAGTGCTGTTATCCTACTTGAGCTTAAATAAGTCACTGGTGGACATGGCGGAGAGGCAATATGGGTTGGACTACGGTCAGATTGTGATTCAGAGCACGACCTTTCTGTCGTTTTGCGGAATGGATCCATTTGAAACGGAAAGCGGGAGGGGGAGAGAATGAGAGATCAGAACGCGAGGTAGGACCACATTAATTTGCTGGCACGTACCAACATATATATTCTGAGCCTAGAGTCGTCTCCAACAGGAAATGAAGTCGCACGAATGACTTGAGAGTCGTATGGGCAGGCGACAAACAACGTGTGTTGTGCTATGTCTCGCTTTCCAATCTTAGAGATTTTGTTTAGCACAACTCCCGACAACTAAAAGGTGCTATGTAAGAAGGAAAATGTGCTTATAGCGGTGGTATTTGTACTTGGAATATAAGACTTAAATGACGTTGCTTGTCGGGGTTGAGTCCATGAGTTCAGCGACACTCTAGGTTTTCTACGATCATGCCGAACCCTGGCAGTCGTCTCTTTCGTCGTGTTACCCATTCATACTGCTGGAATTACGACTTGATGGATGTTTGTACGTTTTATTCTTAGTTTTCTTGGTTCAGCCTGACACGTCAATGAACCATCATCTACTCGTCTTGGAACAATGCGGTTTACTCTCCATTTCCGAGTAAATCCCCACCAGTGCAGCCTGGTACAGTATCCATATCAACAATTCGGTTGTGCGCGTTAACTGTCGTGTATGAACTCATACACATACCTTATAAACTGGGTCTTATTACAGACCCTGTGTTTGAGCTCTACCCGATTCCAGAACGTTTTCCAAAACCACCTCCAATTTTTCAACTCATTTCGCAAATTGATAAACTCTTTTATCAATTGAAATGTGATAATTGAACAACCTCTTATGGCAGATGTTCTCGAGGAAAGGTTGTGGTCGTAGTTTGGATGTGCAAGGGCTGGATTACGAGTGGGAGG
Organism: Sarcodon aspratus; assembly: GCA_003313825.1. Lineage (NCBI taxonomy): Eukaryota > Fungi > Basidiomycota > Agaricomycetes > Thelephorales > Thelephoraceae > Sarcodon > Sarcodon aspratus. The sequence goes on from QLOR01000071.1 coordinate 63,751, forward strand.
AGATGTCACCTGGTGCAGAGCGAGGAGAGAGTCAGACAGGTGATAAGGACCGACTTGTACGTGGTTCTGTACTGGATTCCGTACGGCTGAATGAATCACTGTTGGTCTTGTTCCTGCCCCGTGGTGTGCGCTAAAGTCTGCATTTATCACCGCAGGTTTTTCCTTGGAACGGAAAAGTTCTTATGGCCTCGTTCCAGCAATACATTCTTGTAGTAACTATTGGCAAGTCCTATAGGGGAGAAATTCATGTATGCATAGTACCTCTGGTGGGCGTTCCTGAACACGGACCTGCCCTGATGATTGATCTATGGTCGAAGCTGTTCGTGATCCCGCCTATGGCCGTTACAGTGACTCGAAGTCAGTCAGGATAACAGTTGACTGAAGATGACTCTACAGGTTGCAAACTGACTCCAATCGAATTCAGGCTCATTCAATGTATATAAAATGTGTCTTGAAGCTCGTAACTACACACAACCTTCCTTCTGACACCACATACTATACCACAACTGCAAAAGACTAGCACGACATGCCTCGAGTTGTCCGACCAGCGACCGCAAACAAGAAATCCAACGCCAAAAATAACAAGGGAGTAAAATACAACTATCGCCTCAGTCCTCGAGAGTGCCGCGAAGTTAAGACATACTGGGTGCGTAGCGCAACTAGCAACTTGTAGGCTTCTGTGCGCTGAACAACACGTCCTGTGCAGCAAGAAACCGTCGAGATGAAAGCTACAACAAACAAAGAAACCGGGTCCAACAGACGGTCTCGATGCTCCTATAGATTGCCCCTAAACGTGGTAAAGAACGTCACGACCGAGAAACTCGACAGACGAAACCCAGGCCGAGGAGACGGAGCAACCTGGAACGCCGATTCCTTCATTTGCAGCGATCAGATCGAAGGCGAGGATCGTGAGGAGGACGGTGACGATGGCTGGGACCTTGATGGAACCGAGCTTGAGCACGAGCACTACTACTATAAGAGACGCCAATCCGGCATCATCTCCCTGGCAGACGTGATTCGAGCGGCCAAGCCCAACAAAGGTACGCTCCCCTCCATTGTTACAAAATTTGCGCATGGACTTAGGCAGGCACGGGTCTCAGTTAGAGTACAAGAATTCGAGATGATCCCAACAGTAACGCGAGTCATCCTTGCAGACGACGACGCTTCAACTTCATACTCGGGATGGGAAGACGACCTGGAGTATTTCGAGGATGAAGAGTGGGAGCAGCTGGAGTCTTCGTCGGAAGCAGAGGAGGAACCGAGCCCGGTGTTGGAACAGAAATCTTATGCTCAGGCACTTCTACCCATAGGTGACCGAGTCGATATGACACGACTTTGAAGCGACGTCACAAGATTGAAGGTAGCAACCGTGGGAGTGTATATACAGCTGCTGTTTTTCCGCTGTTTTTCCATTTGCCTGGATTCCCTGGGTCTGTCATCCGTATGATTCACGAGCTCGAACAAGGCTGTAACTGCACTAAAATGTTGCGTCCTTTCCCGTTTTGACTCCAGCTGAGTCTGTGTACATAATATCGTAAGTGTCCTCAATTCGTACATCCTCTCGTGCCTCAATTTCTATCTTTTGCATTCCAGGCCCGCATCCAGACTCGTACAACATAAACCAAGCAATGTACTTCTTACTAATAAATCCTATAACGCCTCACCGAATTTCTGCCTGATGACAGACCCTGCGAGATTCAGCAATTATACTACGATCACCGAGTTTGATCCCCTTCGCCCGAAGCTGTCTTGCACAAAATTCGTCGCATGATCTGAGGAGATACTTCAAGTCGTGTAGAAAATCACGTCGTTCGCTGCTTCAAGGTATAGCGCGAAATGTGAGCGTGGTAATTATACAGTTCGGTAGCTTCATGTTGATGTCGCGCCTTTCCAAGCAGCTTTTGGCGGAGGTTTGGGCAAGGAAACGAGAATGGTCTACATGAGCGTTTGATTTGGACACCATTAGCTTACTATAGACGACATCTGAAACCGAGCATGAGACAGATCTCGAAGAGCGTGGTGACAGCTCTGCTTGACAACAAGGCAGCGGTCAGAATCGGGCGCCAAATCCCGTGTGCCTAGTAGGGAAAAATACAATTATATACTTATACTCTCTACAAGTGCATATAACGCAATATTGGAGCATCTCAAAACATCATGAACATATGTATAGCAAACTTAACTCATGTTCTTACCAACCCTTACATTCCCTTGGAATGGCAACCCATGCAATTCCATCTCACCCCATTGACCATCTCCATTACTAGAAGGTAATCCCTGTACATGTACACGTACAGCAGCAATTCCACTGATTCCAGCTAATGCGCTGTCATGCCCAAATATCACCTGCCCGTAATGAGTATGTGAACACAGACTGATAATAAGAAAATACCTTTCCGACAAAGTTACTGAATTCGCGTTGTCTTCCGGGGAGTACCTCCAAAGGCACGTCTACCAACTTGGCGGAGACAGCAACAGTAGATCCTTCACCCTCTGGTGGATTTATCGGGACACTCAAAGCCTCCAACCATGTGTCAGGCCTGACGTGGGCAAAAGCCCGTTCAGGTAGTGGATCTGGGAATATTATAGGTTCCGGTAGACCATCCTCGTCATCTCCATTTCCTCCACCATCGCCGCCGAGCACAGTCACGTTATCCGGTACAGGTCCGTCAAAAACTAACAATTCCGGAAACACACTGCTAACGTCCAAAGCAACATTCATCCCCTTCGGAAGCACAGCAGAAGCAAACACAGTCCCACTAGCAAGCATCACTCCACTAGAAGAGGGTTTAACTTTCATATCTTTGATGGTGACATTGCGAAGAATCTGGGGTTTCGGATTTGGTGCGGGAAATACGGTATCGAGTACGAGACCGGGGATTAGAGGTGAGTGGATTGAAATGTTTGGAGAGTGCGCCGTAAGGTAACACATTAGTAAAGACGATATAGCGGACGAGGCATTTGATGTAAGGGGGAGTACATGCCCTGTGATGTCAACAGTGACGTTTGGGTGTGTGAATGTGAAGGGGCTTGTTTCCAAAGCTGCAATAGGGATTAGGCCTTGGGTAGCAGAGTTGTTAACAGAGGGAATAGAAACGATGAAGGATAATGAAGGGGATGTGAGTTTGAATGATGTTGGTGCAGGGTCCATGAAAGTAACGGAAGCGTCTATCAAGACCTTATCTAGGTCAGAGAAAAAACTAAACGTCTTTAGAGTTATGAGATCCGAGAATGAGGGGAATGGTGTGTTTTTTCCTGGACTGGGGAGGCCAGGAAGCGCAGGGACTGTAATCGTTCTGTTACGAACAGACGACAAGAGAAGAAAGAAGGTCTTACCTTTCACTCGAATTCCAGTCTGAATATTCCGCCGATCCACGCTGATTCTATTTCTCCAACTACTGTCAAACAGGCCACCTCCTTTGGCTGTGACCGAAGCAACGACCGCGGTAAGATCCATAAGTCCTGAAGCCCAAGTGGTCTGGGCGAATTGCACCAAGGTGGAGGTGTTCTTGGTAGGGGAAACCAAGACGGGCAATGATATTGTCGACAACCATGACAGATCAGCAGGAGGGTCTGTTGTCAGCGTCAACTGTATCGGTACAGCCTGTAAAATGCTCAAGACCATAGATGGGTCCTTCCTGGGAGTGACTTTGATAGCAGATAAGTCGACGGATATAGTGCCCAATTGCTTAATCCCCCAACGTCCCATAGCCTTCCAAAAACCCTTCCAAACCAGATCTTCTTCGGAACTGTTGACTCCGAGAAGCTCACCAGCATTCACGCCGACTCGTCCCTCGACTTGGACCCATATTTCCCCAGTATCCGTGATATTCAGAACATCCAGTCTATCAGGGCCTTGAACAACCAACCCATGTTCTAATATGTCGTCTGTAGTGATAGTGGACGCCCGAGAGGAGTAGCTGTACACAATGAGAGCCAAGAGGATGAAAATAACTACACATGTGGCGAGCGTGATTGCAAATACGGCGAGCAACTTCCTGAACAACCTGTGCTGGAATGGTATTGGAAGAGGAGAGGGATGTAATATGTTGTCATCAATGCCGGTGGTAGACCTAGACGAGCTGGATGACAGAAGCGGAGTCTGTTCTGTCACATCGGGGGATTTCGCTCTTCCTTTGCCTTTGCCTACAGCTGATGATGTGTATACTGTCGAGCCGTCGTTATTTGTTGCGAGACTCATTCCCAAGACATGAATCGAGTGGTGAGGGCAACAGAAGGGCAATGCTTCCACGTTCCCGATTTGAAAGTGTTTTAGGGTCGCGATTGGCATCAGCTCCATTTGAGGGAAGTCAGCCGTCCCACAAAATGACGCAATGCTCTCTGTCACACATTCACAGAAACACTTGCACAAGAAACATTTGTATAAGTTTAGGAGGTTATATTTGTTGTTAGGTTAGTTGTCAAGGTTGCTTAGAGTTCGGTCAGTGAGGTTTATTATAGAAAATCCCTATTAATTACTATATTTGGCAACTGCTTATGTAAATAACGTGTGACAAAAAATTGCGTCATTTTGTGGGGCAGACAGACGTCCCAAATAAGCAGGCTTGATTAAGCAATCCAGACCCGATTGGGCATTTTTACCCAATTAGGCAGCTTCGACTCGTTTGTGGTCACGGTGGTCACATTAGTTTTTACAACAGTTTTATTATTATAAAATTGCTAGATCAACTTCCTGCATGGTTAGAAGGTTAGAAGGTTAGGTGGTTAGGTGGTTAGGTAAGCTGTTAGGTTGTGTTAAGGTTCGGTTGGAGGGGATTATTGTAGAAAATCACTAGAGTTACTATATTTGGAAGCTGCTTAATAATGTGGGACGTCCCATTTTGTGGGACAGCAGTTTGAGGTTGGCTCTCCCATCACCGGCGTTGCGCTACAATTCGCAACAGAATTAGGAGCTGCGGTTACGGTATAATTTGAATTCGAGACTGCAATTTGCGGGCGTAATAACGTTTAGCCTGCAGGATACGAGTCTCTATCTCATACTCATGAGTCACTGCTCACTATTGAATGAGAATAAATAGTCCTCGGCTCTATAGATCTCATTCCTGGTGTCTATGTTACACGCAAGAATTATTACATGTATCGAATAATCTCCTGGTTGGATTAACTGAAGAACTGGTTCATTACCTTCTGAAACCGTCGTGCCATGAGCAGCCTTGCTCAAACTGGTGAGCGTTACTGTGTAGTTTCATTTCTTGCTTCCAACATACCTTGCATGTTTGTTTCAGTCTCTAAAAATATCTCAAGAAATGACTAGGTTCGTCCACTTGTAGGCTGCAAGTCTCGTCTTGAAGGTTGTGTTCGACTTGTATCGATTCACTCATATGACGATGGCGGTTCGGGTTCAGAAGTGAAGGCACATCCGCCACTCAATGGTTCATACAATCATGTCGTCAATGTTTATAAACTATTCACGGCCGCTATCGGAGCACCCCTCTCCTTTAGACCTGTCAATTCTTCATGGAGTTTCAGGCTTTCTCGATGTTAATGCTGATGATGACAATATCGTGCTTTACCACTAGCAGTTCATCATTCCGCATAGCAAGCTATAACTTGCGCTATGATTCAAAACCAGATAATATCACTGTTAAACAGACGCTGGATAGTCTCACGGACCCCATGATGCAGCCAACATTTATGGACGTCAGTGGAGAAGCTCCATGGAGCACGAGGAGGATCAGGATTGCACAAGAATTGATGAGCGAGGGTGTTGTTCTAGCTGGTAAGTATGATAATCAAATAAAGATGCTAATTTTTGCTCATTTGATTGCCCAAGGTTTTCAAGAAGCATTGATCAGGCAGGTGCATGACCTTGCGGAGTTGCTCGGCGACGATTGGGGCTGGGTATGTTCCTTCATCTGATCTTGAGCGATATGTGGTCTATTATGCTCGTGAATAGATTGGAGTCGGCCGAGACGACGGTATTAAGGCTGGAGAATTCAGCCCTATTTTTTATAAAAAGTCGAGTCCCCTTTGGATGAGTTTCCTTGACCTCCACTGATTATGAGGATCGAAGATCCCACTTCAAATTAGTGTCTAACGACACATTTTGGCTCTCGTAATTCGAACCTTCTCGAACCAGATATAAACAATATTCACTTTTATGTTAGAAAGACACCGTTTAAGCCTTCCAAGTATCCTGGCGCAGGATCCTATCGTCTCTGCACGGCTGCTCACTTCATGTACAAATTAAATTCACTGCCATTCACTTACCTCAACACACACCTTGACGATCAATCCGACGCACAACGCAAGCTCGCAGCCTCGCTTCTCTTGATCCGGTCACGTTACGAAGCAGTAAAAACCGACGGGCCGGTATTAATAACAGGAGACTTCAACAGTCCGCAATCTGGTGATGATTCAGGGGCGTACACCATCGTCACAGGCCAACAACAAGCTGTTCCTGTAAATGAGGCTTTTGCCCAGAAGTATGCGGTTCCGAAGGGAGAGTTTACCGATTTCAAGTTCTTGGATATGAGAGCAACAACACCTCGATTCCGGGTGTCAGGTAACTACGCCACCTACACAGGTTGGGGGGCGCCTGGTGATACCAGTGCTTGGACAAGAATAGATTTTGTCTTCGGGGGAAGTAATGGTGGATGGTCAGTAAACTTTCGATGCCCTTTGCATTAACTGAACGAGCTCCTGTAGGAGTGCCCTGACCTATAAGGTTGGGACCTCTCTTTCTGATGACGGGGTGTTGGCCAGTGACCATCGCCCTGTATTTGTGGACATGATCTTGTTGGAGTAATTATGATCACACGGTCACGTCTCGTGACTCTAGACCTGGCATGGCGCCTCCTCTTTTATCCGTGCACGAGCATTTCTCTGGTATAGTGTATTGGCATCTGGGAAGGAGCTTCGATAAGTGGGAGCAATAAATACCTTTACATTGTGTATGACATAGGGGTTAAAAATATGATGATGGAATAGATGCGGAACTGAGCAGGAACATGCGATGCAGACGCACCGTCGGTTTTAGCCGGTCGCTGTGGTTCATCATACTCCCAACTCGTCTACCTCACCGCCATCACCTCCGCAGGCCCTCATCCTCTTTTCTCTTCAGACATGGCCGCTCGTCCAGGGCCTCGAAGTAATGAGGGCTACCCTTCTAGTCCATCCACTGATCATCACGGCCCCTTTGGGGACAACGCTCAGGCCCCGAGATATTATGACAACGAATCCGACAATGCTGACAACTACAATCGAAGAGACACATATGGCTCAGACCAAAGTAATCCTGGGTATCCCGAAAATGATCGTTATTACGACCACAATGGCCCATATGATCCTTATGGTAAGGTTATCTTCCTCTTGATTTCCCATTTCTCAATCCTCCCCCCTCTATTCCAGGTGCACAAGACACGGATTCGGATGGAGGGATGTATGGTCAACGTTACGAACCCTCTGCTGAATCTCTCGCTGCCCCCAGACTAGGTGTTTCAGAATCATCAACACCTACAATTATAGACTATAATGGAGGGCGAGAACAATACCCGGCTTGGACATCGGATCGTCAGATACCCTTATCCAAGGAAGAAATCGAGGACATATTTCTCGACTTGACGCAGAAGTTTGGATTTCAGCGGGATTCGATGCGGAACATGGTACGTAGCATCAATACTGCCTCCCCGACAATTCCTCATATGCTGCGCGCAGTTTGACTTTACAATGCAACTTCTGGACTCTAGAGCTTCTCGGATGTCCCCCAATCAAGCACTTCTAACCCTTCACGCAGACTACATCGGTGGACAGCATGCTAACTACCGTAAATGGTATTTTGCTGCGCAGCTTGACCTCGATGATGCTGTGGGGCAAACGCAAAATCCTGGTCTGCAGAGGCTCAGGTCGACAAAACGGAAAGGTTCAACCAAACGTGGATCAAAGACCCTCAACAGCGCGACCGAGCGCTGGCGTCAGGCGATGAACAACATGAGCCAGTATGACCGCATGCGACAAATTGCGTTGTATCTGCTTTGTTGGGGAGAAGCGGCTCAAGTGCGTTTCGTACCCGAGTGCCTTTGTTTCATCTTCAAGTGTGCGGACGATTACTATCGCTCGCCAGAATGTCAAAGCCGCGTTCACCCTGTACCTGAAGGCTTGTATTTGCGATCAGTCATCAAACCTCTCTATCGATTCATCCGTGACCAAGGGTATGAGGTGGTTGAAGGCAAGTTTGTTCGCCGTGAGCGCGACCACGCAGATATCATCGGCTATGATGATGTCAACCAATTATTTTGGTATCCCGAAGGAATCGCTAGGATCGTCCTGAATGACAAGGTACATTTCAATCCATGACACTTGTCAGTTGCATCTATTCACAGGTTTGTAGACCCGTCTTGTAGACCTTGCTCCTTCCCAAAGATTCATGAAGTTCGACCGCATTGACTGGAATCGGGCATTTTTCAAGACATATTATGAAAAGCGTTCGCTTGGTCACTTATTAGTCAACTTCAATCGAATCTGGGTGCTCCATATTGCGACATACTGGTTCTACACGGCCTACAACTCTCCGACTGTCTACAATGGTGACACGTCCAAACCATTGAGATGGTCGGCCACAGCGCTCGGTGGTGCGGTTGCGACTCTCATCATGATCCTTGCGACTCTCGCCGAATTCTCATACATTCCAACTACTTGGAACAATACGTCTCACCTCACTCGGCGACTACTTTTCCTCTTGGTCACGCTCGCCCTTACTGCAGGCCCCACTGTTTACATTGCGATTGCTGAAAGCAAGGTCCAGAATCAGTCATTGCCTCTTATCCTTGGTATCGTCCAATTCTTCATATCGGTGGTAGCAACACTGCTATTCGGGATAATGCCATCTGGCCGTATGTTTGGAGATCGCGTTGCTGGTAAATCCAGGAAATATTTGGCCAGTCAGACATTCACGGCTAGTTATGCAACTCTACACACTCAACAGCGTCTTTCTTCGCTGCTGCTTTGGTTTTTGGTTTTTGGATGCAAGTTCACTGAATCATACTTCTTCTTGAGCTTGTCGTTTCAATATCCCATCAGGGCATTGGCTGGGATGAAAGTTCATACGTGCAATGACAAATATTTCGGCAACAGCCTCTGTCGCAATCAAGTGGCATTCACACTGGCGATAATGTATGTCATGGACCTTGTTCTATTCTTCCTGGATACCTTCTTGTGGTGGATCATATGGAATGTCGTGTTCAGTATCAGCCGCTCCTTCCTCTTGGGTTTATCAATTTGGACCCCGTGGCGAGATATCTACACCCGGTTACCAAAGCGGATATATTCGAAATTGCTTGCTACTTCGGACTTGGAAGTCAAGTATAAGCCAAAGGTGAGCCTTGCCTTTGTCCATTGTCCCGCCTGTAGTGACAATCTGTCATAGGTTTTGGTTTCTCAAATTTGGAATGCCATTATAATCTCGATGTATCGCGAACATTTATTGTCTATCGATCACGTCCAGAAGTTGCTATATCACCAAGTAGATACAGGTCCTGATGGCCGCCGCAGCCTTAGAGCGCCACCTTTCTTCATCTCGCAGGCTGATAAAGGCTTCAAGGGAGAGTTCTTCCCCAAAGGCAGTGAAGCGGAGCGGCGTATCTCGTTCTTTGCACAGTCTCTGACAACCGCGATCCCCGAATCCATTCCGGTTGACGCTATGCCGACGTTCACAGTATTGGTACCTCACTACAGCGAAAAGGTTCGTAGCATCCACCCTTGTTAAGCTTGGCTGACATCAGATCTAGATTCTTTTATCCTTGAGAGAGATTATCCGTGAAGAGGATCAGAACACTCGTGTTACACTGCTAGAATATTTGAAGCAGCTCCATACTATTGAATGGGACAACTTCGTCAAGGACACTAAGATACTTGCGGAAGAGTCAGCCATGTATAGTGGAGTAAACCCCTTCGGAGATGAAAAGTCTTCTAAAGTGGACGATCTGCCCTTCTATTGTGTTGGATTCAAAAGCTCCTCTCCAGAATTTACTCTTCGCACGAGAATCTGGGCATCACTCCGCGCTCAGACGCTTTATCGTACGGTTTCCGGGATGATGAATTACGCTAAGGCCATCAAGTTGCTGTACCGAGTAGAGAACCCCGAAGTTGTACAGACTTTTGGTGGAAATACGGATAAATTGGAACGGGAGTTGGAGTCCATGGCACGGCGCAAATTCAAGTTCGTGGTGTCCATGCAGAGGTATTCGAAATTCAATAAGGAGGAACATGAAAATGCAGAATTCCTCCTCCGCGCGTATCCAGAGCTTCAAATTGCTTATTTGGAAGAAGAGCCACCGAGGAAAGAAGGTGGTGACCCGAGGTTATTCTCCGTTCTCATTGACGGCCATTCAGAGTTCAACCCAGATACTGGAAAACGACGACCCAAGTTCTGTATCGAGCTACCTGGAAATCCTATCCTTGGCGACGGCAAGTCCGACAACCAAAACCACGCCATCATTTTCTATCGTGGGGAGTATCTCCAACTTATCGATGCCAATCAAGACAATTACTTGGAGGAGTGTCTCAAGATACGGAACGTTCTCGGAGAGTTTGAAGAGTACGAAGTATCGAGTCAAAGCCCGTATGCACATTGGGGTCACAAAGACTTCAAGAAGTCGCCTGTCGCCATCGTCGGTGCTCGCGAGTACGTCTTCTCGGAGAATATTGGTATTCTTGGCGATCTAGCGGCTGGAAAAGAACAGACCTTCGGTACCCTCACGGCGCGGTCTTTAGCATGGCTTGGTGGAAAACTTCATTACGGTCACCCAGATTTCCTGAATGCACTATTCATGACTACCCGTGGAGGAGTGTCGAAAGCTCAGAAGGGTTTGCATTTGAATGAAGATATCTATGCCGGAATGACTGCATTTGGTCGTGGGGGTCGTATCAAGCACACAGAGTATTATCAATGCGGCAAAGGACGTGATCTTGGGTTCGGCACCATTCTTAATTTCCAGACTAAGATTGGAACGGGCATGGGAGAGCAAATGTTGAGTAGAGAGTATTATTATCTTGGCACCCAGCTTCCTATCGATCGGTTCTTGACGTTCTATTACGCTCATCCTGGATTCCATATAAACAACATGCTAGTCATCCTTTCCGTTCAAGTTTTCGTCACCACCAGTGGGTATCTTGTTATCTCTCTCAATATTGTGCTAATCTGTTGTTGCAGTGGTCTTTTTGGGAACTCTTAACTCCTCGATTATCGTATGCAAGTTCAACTCAGCTGGCCAAGTGCTGAATGCCTCCGATGGATGCTATTATTTAACACCTGTCTTCAATTGGATCAACCGCTGCATTATCAGTATCTTCCTGGTATTCATGATTGCCTTCCTCCCCCTCTTCTTGCAAGGTGGGCTGGCTAATCTATCTCCTGGGACAATGTATTAAATGATTGTTAGAACTCACGGAACGTGGAACCGGTAAAGCTATCATTCGTTTGGCAAAACAGTTCTTGTCGCTTTCACTGGCATTTGAAGTTTTTTCCACCCGTATCTCTTCTCATTCTATCACCAGCAACTTGACATTCGGGGGCGCTAGATACATTGCAACGGGCCGTGGCTTTGCTGTCTCTCGTATCTCGTTCAGCATCTTGTTTTCCCGATTCGCTGGCCCGAGTATTTACTTGGGGATGAGAACGTTGATCATGTTGCTTTATGTGACCATTACACTATGGTCGGGTTGGGTGCTTTATTTCTGGGTGTCTATCCTCGCACTCTGCGTGTCCCCCTTCCTGTTCAATCCTCACCAGTTCGCCTTTGCTGATTTCTTCATTGACTACCGGTAAGTCTACTCTTGTCAGGCTGCTGTATCAACGTTCATATCTTTCCAGGGAGTTTTTGAGATGGATGTCACGGGGCAACTCCAGATCTCACAACAGTTCGTGGATTGGATATTGTCGACTGTCAAGAACAATGATAACCGGATACAAGAAGAAGCGTTTGGGACATCCTTCAGAGAAACTCTCTGGTGATGTTCCACGGGCCAGTTGGCGCGCGGTCTTCTTCTCTGAGATCGTCATTCCGATTTGCATGGCAGTCATCTTCACTGTTGCATATATGTTTGTCAAAGCCTTCCCTGACGGTAAGGACGGTTTCCAGCCTCCTAGCCCCTTGATTCGTATTGCCGTGATCTCCGTTGGACCTATCGTATGGAATGCGGGCATACTGCTATTCCAATTCTTGGTGTCGCTCTTCCTTGGTCCAATGCTAGACCCCACGTATCCCAAATTCGGTTCCGTCATGGCATCTATCGTACACATATTAGGATTAGTTGGAATGATCGGCTTTTTTGAATTCTTGGTACGCCTTTCCAATACTCTCGGAACTATTCTCGGCTCACTCTTAATGTTCAGTGGTTCTTAGAGCTTTGGGATGCTTCTCATGCGGTACTTGGCTTGATTGCTGTCATTTTCATTCAGCGTGCCATCCACAAGAGTTTGATCTCAGTATTCTTGTCCCGTGAGTTTAAACATGACGAGACGAACAAAGCTTGGTGGACTGGAAGATGGTATGGCAGGAACCTGGGTGTTCATGTCATGTCTCAACCTGCTCGAGAGTTCGTTGTAAAGACCATCGAGTTGTCTTTGTGGAGTTCGGACTTCCTGATTGGTCATGTATTGCTGTTCATGTTGACGCCACCGATCCTGATACCATATATCGATCGCCTACACTCCACCCTTCTATGTGAGTTAAATTCGTTCTGAGTATTATGGATACAACCACTGACACTCTTCTGTTAGTTTGGTTGCGACCATCGAAACAGATTCGAGCCCCTCTCTATTCTGTCAAGCAGAAACGGCAACGTCGCTCGATTGTAAGTTATTGCATGTAGTATTTGTCACACATCTCAATTTTGCTTTAGGTCATTCGCTACGGCATCGTATATATTATCATGCTGATACTGTTCGTAGGTTTGCTTGCAGCTCGTGAGTAATATTTGCAAATATGTTATTCGTCGGCTAACGTTTGCCCATGAAGCTTTAATTTTGCGAAACGTGACCAATTTCTCCTGCACTCTCTGTCGGAACCTGTAGCCGGACATTTATGGTTCCTTACGCCCTATCATAGATCTTTCATCGTCATTACGCAATCTTTTGGATCTTTCTCACATCTTTCTTCCCACTCTTTGTTTGCGGTGGACATGGACACTAGCTCGTCTTAATATCTTGCATCGAGCCTTATTGTAATGCGGGTCTTCATTTCATTTTTTCTATCATGAGGACTGTATTATGTAACAAAAAAACTCAAGTTTGACCATTGGCTGTGCTTGCCACATAGACGTAATCTTTGCTAAAGCAGGATTATATAGGAGCAAAGACAATGATTATTGACGCGCTTACCAGCGAATATTTGTATCATACCCCTAGACATAGGAGATAGTATAAGCTTGATTCTCGTAAATCTATGACAAGCCACGGCGCTCACGGACACCCTACTTCCACCACCCTTGAATAGGACGACTCAATCCAATTTCGCAGCTACGTCGAAATCGACTGTCTTCACGGGTCCGACGAACCTGAATCTGCCCCAGAAAATCCAGGTCATTCCAACTAGGATGACCAGGCCTCCAACAGCGACAATAGCGTAATTCATGTTAAATTGATTGACCTGTTTTTTACCGACATCCCCAATAAGATTCTGGGACAAGAGAGACATATTATAGGGTGGGAAGACTTACAGGTTGTGCGGTTGGGAGGACGAAGAGTACGCAGATAAATACGGTGAACTACAGACACAATGTTAGGTCGGGCTAAAATAAATGTTGGCGCTGGTGAGTGAAGTCAACTGAACGTACCAAGAAGCTGGCAAAATTGATGGCCCATGACCATCGACCCAAAGTAAACGGTCCTCGTTCAGGAAGACTTTTCACGTATGAGCGGGAGCAGAAGAAACGAATAAGGAAAAATGGAATTACGCACGTTGAAGGCCAGAAGACACGAATTATGATGGGTTGCAAGTAGCTCAGCATCACCGAAATCGCAGCCGACGACAATATTGCGTTGAACTAGTATTTTGAATGAATCGATTGCTTTTAGGGAGGAGGAGAGAGGACGACTTACGGCGATTGTGGATCCGATGTATGCGCATGAGATGACGCATCCGATGGAGACAGAAAACCATACTCCCGCGTACGGAGCCTGGAACCTGTTAAGTAACATGAATTGCCTCTTAAATGGCATGGCGTTGTCCCGTGCTAGCGCATAGAATAGTCTAGAACTCGCTGTGAATGCTGTCACAGCAGCCATAAACTGGGCTAGGGCAATCACAGTCAAGCACATGAGAGTGAGTCTCTTGCCCACAGCATCATAGTATAATTGAGCGATAGGAATGGCGTAAGCTGTTCCTTGAACGTTCGAGACACTTTGCACAGAGAATAGTAGGGCTAGCATATATGCTAGCCCTACTATCCAAGACCCCACTATACTGCCTACAATGGCTACCGGCGAGAGTATCTCAGCGCGTTTAGCTTCTTCAGCTACCTGAGCAGCAGTCTCGCAACCTTCAAGTGTGTATACCGCCTGGAAACAGTGCATTAGCAAGTTAATACTTTCAAAAGCCGAAACATACTTGTAAGAATCCCAACAAGACCACAAAACCCCGAGAGCCATAGCCCGTGAAGCTATCGCAAAAGTCAGGGATATGAAACATGCAAATCGACTGGACCCGACTTTTCATAGTCCGTGAACACGAAAGAAGCACTGTTCTAGAAGAGAACGTTAGTTTTTTTTAGGTTTGGAGTGATCTAGGGTCGTACCTTGTGTGGCGCCTTGACGAGCAGCGTGATTACCAGGACAAAAGTTCCTCCAAGGGTCCACCAGACGTTGAAAGCGCTCATACGACCAACACCTTTCGTACCTACAGTGTTGAGGATTCCGGAAATAATGTTAACTCCCCAAGAAATGGCAGCAACTTCGACACGAGTAAGTATTCTCCCTTGACCGACCTCGGCCAGTGACGCTATGTATAGCGCAACGCTAGGGAAAATAAAACACAGTGGAGAATAGAGTGGTCACAGGAAAATTACGCGAGTACCTTAAGTTCCCAGTGGTTCCAGTAAAAGCCAGAGAAATAGCATAAACCCATCCCGTACAATCTGGATAGTATCCTTCAATACATATATCTATGAATAGGTACACAACACTCACATCCCAAGATCGGTGAATTAGGCTTCATCTTGCATACCCAAAAGTATAGTCCACCCATAGTAGGGCTGGTCATATATAAACAGATGTAGGCTTGAGTGATGCGGAAGGCTCACTAAGCACTGCATATTTCTGCCAAGCTTAATGAAATCAAGAACATGAACAAACTGCAAATCTGAAATCGCCATTAGTATAGTCAGGTATTGCAAATGGTAGGAGGCAGACGTACGTTCCATCCCCAGAATAAACCGAGAGGTCCGCCAGAAAACAGGCCGGTCTGAAACGCGCTGCTCATCCCAGTAAGGATCCCAATGGCACAGAAGGAAAATCCTAGGACACCGAAGAAGCTCATGTCGCGACGAAATTCAGACTTGTAACCAAGCTCCTGCAGACGTTGGTCGGAGTTCGTGACTCCGTCATCATTGTTGATACTGGCATGTTCTTGATAGGTTGAAACGCCTTTCGAGACGGTTTCAATATCTCCACCAGGTTTTGTCGCCATTGTAGTGTTTGGGGGTAGAAGAAAAGCACTTGGGAGAAGGCTAGCGCCAGGCGAATGTGCAAGGCAGATCAGATGTTATACCAGTTGCCTATCACGCATCAGATCGACTAGATAAGAACGGCACACTTAGAGGGCGATTCCCACCAGAAGGAATAGATACTCGGATGCGGCAAGCCGCAAAACGGCCCGCTCTCCAGGCGGCCAGGGGACATTACGTGATCTCTGGAGGAACGGGCGATAGCCTCTACCTTATCATCGAACACCTGTATAATGCAAAGAGAACATGGAGCATCTTGTCTTGGTACATACTTGAGTTGATGCGTTAAGCTGTTACTCACTGGCAGAGATCAGTTTCAATTGAGTCCACTTTAGGCCATTGTTTGGCTTCCAGCTCATTGCCAAACACCACTAATACTTCCTCCGAGTCTTGTCGAACAGTTTCAGAAAATGTTCAGCTCGCTTCCCCTTCTCTCTACCCTCAGTACTCCTTTCAAGCGCTCTCAACTGGGCCTCTTTCATGGAAAGATGCGCCAATCGGGCAACAATGTCCCATTTTCCAAGCACAAGACGAAGAGGACGTGGCTACCAAACGTCCAATCCAAGCGACTACACTCCGAGGCTCTAGGAGAATATCTCAAGGTCAAGGTCACGACTAGAGCTCTAAAAACAATCAAGAAGGTGCAACTTCGATGTTAGCTTCCGTTAAATTTTATCTGGTATTGACTCAATACTCAAGTACGGCGGACTGGACAATTACCTGCTAAACACAAAAAGCGAGTTGCTAGGGCAGGAAGGCATGAGATTGCGCATCTTAGTACGAGAAAAACAGGAGCTTAATGCGGCACAGAGCCCACCCTCATGACACTTGGTTAGTACACAACTTATTTGACAGATTTTGAGAAATTAATCTCCATTGTTAGGACTGCTAGTATTACACCACATTATAATTAAACTGCCATTTAGAAATCCAATAAGATAAGTCAAGAGTCCAAAAAGCTACCGGAAGCGAATATGGGTGCTAGGTGGTAAGAAGAACGGGCAAACATACAGAGACTCATCAGGTCGACTCTAACCGGGCGGGGTGCTGGATATAATTGGCGTTCTTGGTCGATTACCACTGACTTTCCGCCACCACGACGACTTTGGTTTGTCGGACCCGTTGGTGGAGCTAGAATACTCGCCACTGTTTGCTGAGGCCATGGAGGGCGCATGGGTTCCGCTACGGCTGCTATCCGTACGTTTTTGCTCGGTAAGCAATGAGTCGGAGGAGGAATCTTCGTCAGTAGGTAATGGAACCTCGCGTGTAAATGGCGATGCCGTCGTAGAAGGTATTTTAGAAGGTATTGGATTGAATATCGTCTCGATGAGCAACTCAGTTGCGCGAATGCTTTGGGATGATGCTAAACCATTGAGGCGTCCGAGACCATAGATATCTCCAGGATTTAAGTTTGGATTTTCAAGCGTCTCCAGCTCCCGCAGGAACCTTGCACGTTGAAAGCCAGAGTTTGAAAGTAGACCAGAAACCTGGGCTAGGATCTCCCCCTTTTGTAGTGGTGGAGCTTGGTACTGTTGCTCACTGCCGATATGTTCTAACTCTATCGTCAGCTTGAATGTCAAGTTTTAGTAGGGCTGAGCAGATTTCGAAGCAAGACACGCACTTTCAATGTAGCATTTGTCTTGCTTTGTCGCAACAGGTATCTTCGTGTGACAGGTCCAGCATCCGCGTATTCTGCAAGATTAAGATGCACCACGCCCCTTTGAGGTTGTTGAGGGGAGTCACGATCGCCAGGAACTACTTTCTGTTCGCGTGATCAGCTAATCACCCAAAACACAAGAAAGCATATCATCAGACCTGCATTATGGCTAGTTTCAGATCATTGGACTGTAGAATTGATGTCTCCCTGTCAACGTCCATGCGGACTACTACGGAGACTGTGTGTTCCCACTTGGCCGTGTGCTCAAGCAGTGGTGCCCAGTCTGTGACTCCGCGACCATCCGAATAGGAATGTTCTGTGGAGATTGATGAAGCTGGTGTATGAGAGGAATTCGTATAGAATGAAGAGGAATCTGAGGATGCCGTGGTGGAAGAAGATGAGGACAACTTAGATGCACCAGCCGTGAAATAGGAGCTGCCGGATGAGACCTGAAAGTCGTTGATGTAAATTCCGTGCCCATGGGTGCCATCGACCGCCTGATAATCCTCATCGCCTGTTGTCGCATCCTCATCTGCGTTCAATTCTCTACTCTTGCCCTTCCCTACATCAATATGAGGACTCGACTTGTTTGCTCTCATCTTAGCCAACAAGCCTGCATTTCGACCTGCTGATTGGACATGCTTGAAGCGCCATTTAACACCAAACTGCCCTCCAAGTAGTGGGACATTAGATAATTGATGTATTTGTAGTTTCACTCTGAAAAGAGCGTGTCTTGGAAGAATATGTGACAATGGAGAACGAAACGAGGGGTAGTGCGAATTCGAATTCACCGACGATGTGGTCGATGAAGAAGGATTAGATGGGATACGGGGAGCGGGCATCAGGTAGGGATGAGCATGAATGGCAGTACTTGATGGAGAGAGAGAGAGAGTACTGGTTACTAATACAAGTCAGACTGTTGCATTGCATGAATGCCAGTAGGCGCGGAAACCGTGAGAGCGCCGGGTCCGGGGAAGAGCTGAACGGTTGCCTACATACAATTTTGGTTCTACGCGCAGGGGTCGCGTCTACGAAGTTCATCAACATGGTAGACAACTACAAGACTTCCAAGGAGGCGTTCGTCTCGGGAACGACTGGTTCTTCTATCTCTCACGTCAACTTCGTCTCCGCCGTAGCTTTGGTTCGTGTCCTTGGTGTTTTCTCTATTATTTGCTCTCTGACTGATTACCAGTCGTCTATAGCTTTATATTCGGTCTTGCGAACTCGTCTTCCTACAACCAAATCCCTTGTGTTTCCAGCAGAATGGCTAATTCTTGTCGCACCGCTTCTTCTCTCCATGACTCTGTTCGCAAACTCTCCAGGATGGCTATCATTAGTACTGTTATTCCCAACCGTATTGTTGATGCTTATACCTCCTACGGAATCTGGAACTCCGTTGCCCTCTAATTCTAGCGCCTCTTCTACGTCTCGAAGATCCAGTCCGCAACGTCAGCCAGCACAACTATCTCTCATCCAAAATCTACCTGCCTTGACCACATATAGGTCTCACATGCTTCTTATGACGTCTCTGGCAATCCTCGCCGTGGACTTTCCTGTATTTCCCCGTTCCCTTGCCAAGTGCGAAAATTACGGTGTTTCGATGGTACGTAGAACATGTTAGCTTTCTGATATTCCCTGGCTGATGTTGGCAGATGGACATGGGTGTGGGATCTTTTGTATTCTCCCAAGGAATTGTCTCGGCCATACCCATTCTTAAGACTCCTACGCACTTGTCCTCACCAATCATACCTAAAGTCGTTCTAGTTTTGCGTAAATCTCTTCCCCTCCTTTGTCTTGGTCTTCTACGCGTTCTTCTCGTCAAAGGTGTTGAATACCCCGTACGGATCTTTATAAAATCGGATGACCGGCGCTAACATAGGACTGCAGGAACATGAGACTGAGTATGGAAGGCATTGGAATTTCTTTTTCACACTTGCTGTCGTACCGGTCCTACAAGTATTCCTTCACCCATTCCTGGTCCACATTCCTGTTTCTGTGATGGGAGGATTGGCGGCAGTGTGTACGTGTCATACAGCATCCATACATCGCCTAACTGAGATCAGAATAGCGCATCAGGTGGCGTTGTCATTGTTTGGCATGCGTGATTTTATTCTGTTGTCTCCGCGGACGAACCTATTCACGGCTAACAAGGAAGGCATCGTATCTCTAATGGGTTATTTGTCGATTCACTTGTTCGGCTTGTCAATGGGTACAATGCTTCTACCTCCTTCTCCGTCGTATTTTCGCAGGCAACAACAATCCTTTAATTCACCACGTCGTAGAGACAGCAATGCAAGTGCCCCCCTTAATCTTCGGACAAGCGTGCAACGTGAAAACGATAAAACCGCAATCGAGCTGTGTTCCTATGCAATCATATGGTGGGCCTCTCTCGGTCTGTGTTTCTTGTTTAAAGTAGATTATGGTGTATCGCGGAGACTGGTACGCGTCACTCCGTCTGAAAGTTGAAGACAAAGCTCAATAACTTGGATTAGGTTAACCTCCCCTACATATTGTGGGTTTCAGCGTTCAACTCGTCTTTCATCCTCGGTTACCTTCTTCTTGATCTGTACTTCTTCCCGTCTCCACTATCGAAATCTGTCTATTCTCCTACATCGAAACTCAAGGTGCATGCCGACAGCAACAGATTTCCCGTGAAAACTCAACAGATCGGAGCTTCACCTGTTTTGCTGGAAGCGATAAATCGGAATGGACTTTTTGTGTTCCTACTGGTGGGTTCAGTCTCATTTTAGTTTCCTGTTAATTCATACTATCTCTCTCGCAGGCGAATGTGGCGACAGGTTTCGTGAATATGATGATGTCAACGATGTATATGTCGGATTCATGGGCGATGGTTGTTCTGGGTGTTTATGGGTTCGGGATTTGTCTAATAGCTTGGGTGATCAAAGATGGGAAGTCTTGGAGGCTGTAATTTCATGTAAAATATTTGCTGTGGGCCTCTCGCTGTCATATCCATCCTAAACCGAGGTAATTCTTCATCGATGTCATCATTGATCAGTACTACTTGCATGATAGGAAACGTCATCATTGTTGGTTGATGAGGCAATATCATTTCCCAAGTACAATTTGAAGCCTAGTAATATCTGCATGGAAGAACTTCTACGAATATCGAATTGTGGGAGATAGCGACTGGGAAACGTCTTGCTTTCATGGAAGTTGATGGATTCAGGAATGTTGCACTCGGTGTTGGCGGGACTAGCGTCATCCTGGAGGACAATAATAAGACGGCGAGATGGAGCGTATCCCTCAATCAGTCTAGTACTACAGACGACGGCACGGATGCCAATCGCTCGTCGCTTCCGATGAAATTTGTCCCCTTACATCAGACATGGAATTTTGATCGACTTGCCCTCCGTTGCTTGTTGAGAAAGTGGTATTGTCAACGTGACAGATAGATTTATTGAACTGAATAGTGGCAGGCCAAAGATTGTTTTATGGTGTCCGCAAAGTCTAGACAGAAGAATGATGTTCCTATCCTGGGATCCTCTTGCGCCAATCCAGCCCTGTTGAAACAAGGAGAACAGAAGCGTAAGAAGAACTGGTTGGTAAGATACAGCGAGGATAGTTTCCGACTCGGTAAATTTCTAGACGTGTCTTGCGTTAATTGCGAGTAAGAAAATTGGACAAGACGTACAAATATCCATCTGGCCAGTGTACGGTTGATGCGATGAAACTTGGAGAAGACAACGTTCGTGTGTCACGGACATACAGCCTGTATGCCATCCTCCTCGGCAACGTCGCTTGACTCTCGGACCTAACTGCACAAACCAATTTAAGTCTGGGTCAGCGATCGATTTAATTCAAGTATAGTAGGCAAAGGCTGGAAGAGAATAACTCGTTGTCAAATGATGGAATCACAAGGTTAGTGTTCACCTCGACTGCTATCATATTTCTTATCATCTGCTCGAAGTGATTGATCGAGTACGGGTCAATGTTTTTGGTCAAGCTCGGTCGAGTAATCTTCAAGCCCATCGTCACCTGCTCTCATCCATGTTGCCCGTGTGACTTCACTTCCTGTTGGGGACGACGCTAGATTAAGATATATAGTACGTGCTAGCAAGTCAATGTGGCCTTATCTTGCGTCCTCATACTCCCTCGTTGCTTTCTGTTTCAAATGGATCCATTCCACGCAAGGACAGAAGAGTCATCCTCTGCATCACAATCTGACCAGAGTCCAACCCATGTCGCCTCTCCGCCACATCTGACTCAGTCAAGTTCGAGTAGAACTACAGCGCTTCAACTTGAGGGTGAGCGGTACCCCCATAGACAGCCATATAAATTATGATTGAACGGCCACAGCTTCGTCATCATCTCAGTTCCCGAGCCAAGATTCACCGCCCGTACTTTCTGAACGGAATCAGCCTGGATTCTTCACAGGAGCCTCCCACGTCGACGCCAGCCATGGGACCTTCAATGCTGTTGGAAGAGATCAGTATAATACTAATAATATAACGGTCGAGGTGAAGGTATGCTTGTAATTGCTGAAACAAGTGAACGATCGCTAAATTGTATTCTTTCTCTGTAGGGAAACGGTATGTCTACAATCGTTAGATTTCCGTATCTGATCTCACGTGAAGCAGATGTGTCCCTGTTGAACAAGCTACCACGAGCTAAAAACGCAGGATATCTCTCTGAACACCATCAGAAATGTCTAGCAGGGACTCGGAAAGCAGAGTTGGCGCGTATTGAAAAGTGGGAGGTCGATTGCACGGACAAGCGGGTGTACTGGTTGAACGGGATGGCTGGCACCGGAAAATCAACAATTGCTCAAACGTTTGCAGAACAGTCTGCTGCAGGAGGACGACTCGGAGCTACTTTCTTTTGCTCCCGTGATTTCCCTGATAGGCGCAACATTCATTTGATTTTCCCAACCATTGCGTTCGGCCTAGCTCATCAATATCCACAATTTCAGGGGGCCCTAGCCGAGGTTCTGAGCTCGTGCCCAGACGCAGCTGAGGAGTCGTTGGCAATCCAGCTTGAGACACTTCTTGTACGACCGTTGAAATCCACCAAGTTATCTACGACAATTGTCATAGATGCTCTGGATGAGTGCGAAGACGACGAACCAGCTTCCGTGATCCTTTCACTCTTGGCTCGACACATTGACGCAATACCATCTATCAAGTTCTTCATTACCGGCAGGCCTGAACTACAAATTCGATCAGGATTCCGCCTTCCACTACTGCAACCACGTACAGAAGTTTTCGTGCTACACGACGTCGACCCATCATCTGTGAACGAAGATATCGAGTTTTATCTCCGAACTCGTCTATCAGAAATTGCAAAAGAGAGAAGTCATTGGGATTTGACTGATCCATGGCCTACCAATAACCATATCTCATTCTTAGTCGAACGATGTTGTGGATACTTCATTGTGGCATCCATTCTTACAAAACTTGTTGGGGATCATCGTCACGGTCTCGGACCACGAGAGCAGCTGCAAATCATCATTCGAGAGGCAGGTTCCACTATTCACGAGGGGATTTCTGGAGTCGACAAAATGTATCACCAGGTGTTCCTCCGGAGCTTCACAGGGGTCAATGTTCTCAATGCCGATTCCTTTGATCTATCTCGACTAGTTGTTGGGTCTATCGTGTTGGTATTCACCCCTCTGTCATGTGCAGACCTGGCGAAGATACTACGTATTCCACGGGAGAGTGTCTGGAACGCGATACGTTTACTCCATTCGGTCCTTATGGTTCCAGATTCCGACAGACAGGCTTTACGTATCTGTCACAAATCATTTGCGGATTTTATTATGGACTCGAGGCGATGCATAGACAGAAGGTTCTATATTGTTCCTTCTGTTTTACACCTGAAGCTTGGAACCTGCTGTCTTGAATTGATGAACGCATCGTTGAAGAAGAATATATGTGACCTCTCCCCTTACGTGATAAACACGGAGATTGGTGATCTTGATGCACGTCGAGAGAAGTATATGGGCGGAGGGTTGGAGTATGCATGTAGATCGTGGGCGAATCATCTTCGGCTTGCGGGCAGTGATGGTGAAGATGTTGAGCATGCTGTCGAGATGGTGGAATATTTCTTCAAGCATCACCTGCTATCATGGTTGGAGGTTCTAAGCATTGTAGGTGATATGCGTTGTGCAGTTTATTCCCTTCGAGATGTGAAAGGCTGGTTTGTCCGTGTGAGTGAGGACGCGTTGTTGATTACTTTCTTATAGAGCATCTATTTTCAGGTTCGCCCAGAAGACACGAATCTATTGAACATCATGAAAGATAGTGAACGGTTTATCCTACGGTTCTTCGACGTCATCAAAGCCTCCGCATGTCATATATATCATTCGGCATTGCCATGGTCTCCAGGATCCTCTCTCGTTCGAGCATTATATAAGGACCAAATTTCAACGGGAGTGAAGATGCTGAATGCAATTGATGACTTGTGGGACGCATCTACGAGGACAATCCCAATACCGATGCTTGGGCACCGTATCACATTCTCCTATAAGGATGATTTCATTGCAGTTGGTGGAAATTACTGTGTGGAAGTCTTTGAAACATTGACTGGACACCGTCGAGCTGCATTCTCATCGACTCAGACAGCTAAATACTGGTCTGTTGCTTTCTCCCTGGATGACGGACTCCTTGCGACTGGACGTGACGATGGCATAATTGAAGTGTGGGATTTACAAACTGGTGGCCTTGTTAGTAGCTTAGAGGGACATTCTAACCAGGTCGAATCGGTTGCATTCTCATTTTGCGGAACCATGGTCGCATCTTGTTCAAGGGACCGTACTATTCGAGTTTGGGGCCTGTCCTTGCGGAAGTGCCGATGCATTTTGGAGGGTCATTCAGATGAGGTTCGGAGCGTGTGCTGGTCAAGTACAAGGAATAGAGTCATATCGGGATCTGAGGACAGGACGGTAAAGGTGTGGGACATTGATGAGATGAGATGTGTGAAGACTTTTTCAGGACATGTGGACGCTGTGCTATCAGTTGCATCCTCGCCAGATTCATCGTGCATCGCTTCAGGATCATTGCGTGAAGTGAAAATCTTCAATGCGCACACCTGCGACGTTTTCCGAACAATCCCAACAGATGGCTGGGTCAACTCTATTCGCTTTTTGGATCAAAACACCCTCATGTATGCAACCAACCAGTCGACATTTGTGATTCACGATCTCACCGAAACGACAAACACTCCGAGGCCAAAATCCAAAAACTGGCTCAACCGCTTCTTCCGAGACGCTCAAGTCAGGTTCGAGTTCCTTCAAAGCCAAAACCGTCGCAGCAAGACTGGTCCAACCAAAGACTCAAATGTCTTGATGTTCAAATACCAGGGAGTTACAACTGCGATCTCATCGGATGGAATTCGCATTGCATCACGAACTCCTGGAGCTGTGAAGATTTGGCAGACTGACGGTCCAAGCCCAAACCATGACATGGCCAGTCATCACGATTATGTGTGGAGCGTCGCTTTCTCTGGGGACGGACGGCTTGTAGCCTCGGGGTCTTTGGATAACACCGCCAAGCTGTGGGATCCAACCACAGGTCGGTGCTTGCATACATTCAGTCACCCCGATATGGTTACAGCTGTGACGTTCTCGCCGGACTCGACACTTCTCGCATCTTCCTCACTAGATCGAAAAATACGAATCTGGAATACTCGGACCCACAATCTCATTTTGACCTTCGAAACACCTGAACACAACTTTCGCCATTACCACTCTAGCCTCGGGTTCTCCCCAAATGGCAATCGACTCGTGTCTCTTAGAGCACTACTCTTCGCGAGTGAAGGAATTTCTAGATGTATCGAATTGTGGGAGATAGCCACGGGGGAATGTTTTGCGTCCATCGAAGTTGATGGTCCCTTCGACAAGGTTGCATTCGGTGTTGATGGGACTACCGTCACCCTGGAGAACAATGATGAGACGATGAGATGGAGCATATCTGCCAATCAGTCTACCTCCGACCATGGCAAGGATGGCCACTCGTCGCTTCCGATGACATTTGTCCCCTTACATGATGCTCAGCCATCCGTATCCACGCGTTTCTATTACCGACGGGGGAGAGAGTGGATTGTAGATGAGCAGGAGAGACGGGTCCTTTGGGTACCACCTGATATGAGAAGTGTAAGCGATTCTTATGAGAAAAAGGTTGTTTTAGTATCTGCTAGCGGACGAGTCCCAATTGTAGACATTTCAGACGTGCAGGTTTGATCAACTTGACCTCCGTTGCTTGTTGAGATACAAATTCTTTTTTAAATCATCATGTTCTATAGATTTGTACAGTTCGTATCTGCTGAATGATGAATCTCTATATAGTATTGCTTTACTAATGTCTACGTATGCAACAAGCTATCATGAAGACCTAGGGGGGAGTGTTCAGAATTCTACGACTGATCGATAAGAGTGCTAAAAAACAATCTCTTCCCTTGACTAGTCTCCCGAAGTCTTTTTTAGTTCATCCTAAATAAATCGCGCATAATAGGAGGCTCCCATATCAAAGCGCTCATTGGGATTGATCTCGCGAGTGTGCGCATCTGTTCCCCGTATTAAGCTGAAGCATCAGATAAATGGCTGTATGTGCGTTTTTGTACGAGCAAGAGCACGATAACCATTGGTAGGTCTGAGCGTGCATAAGTACCCCGCAGATGTAGTGGCTTGTGTCGTCAGTAAACGAGGTGTAGTCCGGCGACTGCAAAATCGGACGACAAATTTCAGTTTGGGGGATAAAAACCTGTCACAGAATTTAGTATTGACGATTGCTATAGTAATCAATGACACAGTGAGTAACAAGATAAGTGATGACTGACATGGCAAGCCCGCTGCGTTCATTGAGGCATTGTTATGAATCATCTCCTTTAGCCAGGGCATACAAGTCTGGAACCTTACGCAAGAACCTCATCCTCCTAGTGCTGAATCATGCCTGCAAGGTTCCATTAGCATCAGAGAGAAAAGAGATTATCAAAATACCAGCCTGGTTGCGTGGAAGGGAAGCTTGGCGTAGAAAGGTGCAACAGGAGTGGTTGTGAGCCATGGCACGTGTGAAGTCACTTGCACGAAGGCGAGAGAGGGTTTTCGTGTAGCAATAGAAGCTGGATCTCTGCAGACATCAGCTCGTAGGCCAATGCGATCAAGTTGATACACTGAGGTGTAGCAAGGGCTCTGGCCCGGAGCCATGATAGTCTGGGGATAACTTGAACGTGTTCCGGAATGATTCCAAGTCCGAGATAGCCGATCACCCAAGTGTCAGCCCGGATGTCCGAGTCTTCGATCGGAGCCAATACTCAACAAAGTTATTACCTCCGTGTTTGCTTATTGGGGGACATGCACTAATGAATTCAATCGAATCCTGCATCGCTCCGATACTTATTAGGTATGTAATTTTTCAATGTATTACAGCTTGGAGATTGCCTTGCTAACACATGTTTCACTAGAGTTCCTAAGAACGATAATGCGTACCATCTTTTCTGTTCACAAATCCCAACGGGGCTCACGATAGTAGTGATCAACTTGACGGAAGATTCTGACAGAGAGGAAATCTAGGTGTTGCAGGTACGTACTCAATTTTTTAACCC
Organism: Sarcodon aspratus; assembly: GCA_003313825.1. Lineage (NCBI taxonomy): Eukaryota > Fungi > Basidiomycota > Agaricomycetes > Thelephorales > Thelephoraceae > Sarcodon > Sarcodon aspratus. The sequence goes on from QLOR01000071.1 coordinate 90,647, forward strand.
GCTACGCATCATTCTTTACTTCTTTCTCTGCAGCAATCAGCACGACGCACCTCAAGATATGACAGTAACCAAACAATTCTTTGTCAATGACTCAAACCTTCCTTGCAAATGCTTGCTTGTGAAAGGCGTTAAATCCGTCGAGGTCAGTCACTCGCTCTATTCCTCTCTGTCTAGCATTAGTCACCTGCAATTTCAGCACAAACCGTGCACTGGACCCACACTCTCGCGCTCTGGAGCCTGCCGTAAAGTTGACGGACGGCCCATGGTACACCGACGATGAGCTCGATACAGAGTTATCAAGCCTCCCTGCACCGCTTTCTTGCCCTTCATTCCCTTGTTTTTCTGTCTGCAGAGCTTCGCGAAGTGCCACGCACAGCAATCCCGACCACAACTTTTTCCCACCTCCAACTCTTCAAAATACCTCACGACTCGATCAGTCCTACAATTTCTCAGAAAATAACAGGAGTCTTTTCTGGAGAATGTCGAGATGTTATCAGTCCTCTTGACTCTGGATAGAGACAGAAAATTCAATACCTCTCTCGTCCCCTATCCCCTATCCGCTAGACCTACACCTGCTCTGGTTAAAGGTTCTCTCGCATATAGAGATTCTGAGAATCCTAGCGCTATTGTTAACGTAGCCGATTCAGATCAAGCACGAGCCCAGTGACGGTTTGGAACATAGTGGGGAACGCAAGTGCAGAACGGAAAGAAGGAATCCACCCCTCAGATACCGAATCTCACGCGAATCGGATGTCAACAGCTGCGAAGAACGACCATTCTTCAAGTCGCAAGCAAGGAAAGGAGAAGATAGCAATCCTCTTTATCGTCGAAGAGTATCTTTCCTACAGAGTTGGAGCAACAAGTTAAGATTTCCAAAGTCAGCAAAGCTATCGTCTTCATCAGGCTGTGCACCTGTCATGAAGTATTTCGAGAACTTTAGTCATGGAGTCCGATCGGTCCATGTATATAGAGCCATTCGACAGGTGGCCGCAAGGTCCTTGTGCCAGACATCCGCCATTTGAATCTTGCAATAATAGGAGTCCAGTCAATGGTTGATTGCACGAAGATTGGTTGAGAGCAGCGTCTGTTGCGAATGAATAAGCGGTGAGCTAGCTTATCTGATAATGGAGAGTACGTTGTTCTAATTTCTGGAACACCGTAGAAATAGTATGGCCGGGAACAATGAATCATCACATTCCTCTGCGCAACGTATGTATGGTTCTCGCCAGGGCGTATTACGTTGTCAACTTGATGTTAATAGTGCAGAGCATCATGCACAGATTATTCATCGACTTCTTGGGACTGGCGACAATTTTTTATGTGAACATCAGAGCAACGCCTCCTTGTATTTTTGCTCAAGGTGCAACACCTGAAGCATTAGAAAGTACAAACGCGCAGTGAATATATGTCCACTCTTCCTTCCGTTTTGTGTTGTTGACATACATCACCACAGATAGATCCGGCAAAGCACAATCTTGTCTTTGACTTCACCATGCCGGATGAAAGGCGGAAATTATTCCCAGCCGGATAAACGTTGCCGTTATTCCAGTAGCCGTTCCTCCCAGGAATCCGTTGCAGTAATCATTGGTAAAATTTGTGATCCGCAAGTTCCTTTAAGGTTAGGTCGTGGTCGATGTTGCGAGTTTGTTCCTAGACCCTGAATCGCGAGCACGTACAGAGGATGAAGAAAAGGTAGATATACCAGTGTTTCTGGGGCCGAAGGCAATGATTTATAACAGATTCAAATAATGGTGATATGGAAATGGTTCGTAAGCATTTGAATTTTTCTGTATGGGCGGTTGAGGCTAGAAGATTCAGGCTTCAGGATAAACTCAAAGCAGTATTGATATAAAAAACCAGCCACAACTCACGAATAAAAGACCTAGCAATACGTACTACTAGCACTAGATCCCAAGTTGCGAAATTGTTGTTGGGGTGATGTCTCTGCCTCCGCCAAGTTCCAACTGTCTCACTTGTCCGATGGAAGGGGAGAACTCCATATCTTGGACACATGGGCGTTTGTGGGAGGCGTCAGATGTGCGAGCATTTTGAGGTCTGGTAGTCTGTGGTAGAGCTCCCGCCCCAATGCAGGATACTGCTAGTGGAGATACGCGGTGGCAAGATCTACTAGCAGATGGCATCAGCATACAAACAATCAAGGTGCTCGACAGGGCTACCAGATGTCCTGGACCCGCCATCGCACCGAGAGCGATTCCCTTGAAAATTGAGAGCAGACCACATTGTGAAGCGCGGACTGGGTAAATTTCTAGACGTGGCCAGGGCCTGCGTTAATTTTGAATAACAAAATTCGAACAAGACGTACAAATTTCCATCCCACCCAGTGCAGTGGACGGATGATGCAATGAAAAAGAAGGCGAAACTCGACCCGTTCGTGGGTCACGGACATGGCAGGCGTATCCTCCTCGGCAACGTCGTTCGACTCTCGGACTCTAACTGCAAACACCCCCGCTGCGAGCACATCTCCACCTCGTAGACGTCAGGGTTCGTTCCAATGGACTCTTGAATATGAGAAGGCGGGGTCAGCATTCTATTTAATTCAAGTTGTGGATGGATCGATACTAGGAAAAGGCTGGAAGAGAATAAGTTATTGTTGGAGACGGCGCTAGACTGGAAGATATATGTATATTGGTGCGTGCCAGGCTACCAGCAAGTTATCAACGTTGCATTTCTGATCCCTCATTCTCCCTCGTTGCTTTTCGTTTCAAATGGATCCACTACACATAACGACAGAAAACTGGTCCTCTGCATTACAATCTGGCCAGAGTCCAGCCCATGTTGCCTCTGCGCCACATCTGACTCAGTCAAGCTCGAGTAGAACTACAGCGCTTCAACTTGAGGGTGAGCGGTATTCCCGCAGACAGTCTATGCAGCACTCTGATTGAGCGACCACAGCTTCCTCATCATCTCAGCTTCTAAGCCAAGATTCACCGCCCGCACTTAATGAACAGAGTCCTCGTTCCGGATTATTCGCAGGATCCTCACATACTGACGCTCGCCATGGGGTCTGGAATGATGTTGGGAGGGATCAATACAAGATGAAAGATCAATACAATATAAAAGAGCAGTACCTATCTTTCCCTACTTGTCAGCTTATTTGGTGTTGAACCACTCGTTTGTGATGGTCCGGCGTCTATCTCGATCTGAACGTGTGGATCCATGGTGAATCCTATATAGTGCAGCCGGACACGTTCCAGATTCTTCTTTGCGAAACGGACGCTTGGAACTCTGCATATTCCAAGTGATGCCTGTATCTTTGCTAAATGCAAAACAAGCGTCTTGTATATTCACTGCCGGCCAAATATCGATACGTTGTTGCGAGGAAAAAGCACGAGTTTTTGCCTTGTCATACGCGGTAGTATCGGCACATCGTCCCGGCAGTTGCCAAGTTTGCGAATCTTCAATGCAGCGGGACCAACAGCTATACATACTATATTAGCAGTCTTTCAGTTACTCCAACACTTTCTAACGCACCTGCATTTCGAGATTGAAGCTATTGACATCTCCTGCCATATTGGTGAAGATCATCACTCGGTCAACAACGAGGTTTTTTGTTCCTGTGAAAAATCCGGGGCAATAGGGATTCGTTTCGGAAGATGTTCTTGCTTCAAGAGCCAACGTGAACTTGTGGAGCGGGGTGTATTAACCATTGTTTCATCTACCACTTAATGTAGATCCAGTTTCAAGAGATGTCTAAGCAGCTGCTATAAAAGTCAGATAAATGAATATGGTTGTCGGGAATTACTTGGTAACCGACTTGGAATGGTACTTCAAAAGTATCCTCTACATGACCTGCGAGGACCTGGATATGGCGGATGTAGCGCTGGCACTTGACTCTCCTACAAAAGAAAGAAGTGTTGTAACGAAGGAGCTTCTTTGATCAGAATCCTGTATAGCTATAGGTTGCCTATGGGGGTGCAGCTCGTCCTTGAGTGCTGGGTACAAGTACTAAGTTCTGCAATCGCATTTAGATAGCAAGGTAGATGAAGACAGGGAAATGAAATCTACTTGTGGATCTTGGCCAGAAAATTCATTCGAAAACGCGGTGTGGGTTGACTTTGAGATTACCGACTCGGAGTGGGTTCGCTTTCGCAATTATATACGTATTACAGGAGTATATTTCAAGTTTTGTATGCTCACAAAATAAAATAAAATCGAACGAATCTGAACTTAGTCCGAATGATTTACGACTCGAGTTGTTGTCGAATTATGGAGTCACATGGTGTTCACCTTGACTGCCATCGTATTCATTATCATCTCCGAGTCAAAGTGATCAAGTAGGAATACGTACCTCTGCTGCATGCACATCCCCCCTCCGCCAGCGCATTCCGATTTAGTGGGTGGAGCGATACTAGGAATTGGGTACAATTTGTCGTCAAATTATTGAGTCCCAAGGTTATTCATCCCAGCTCGTACTGACCATCTCCTGGACGTGATCGAACAAGTAGGACACACAATACTTCGTTTCTCGCCTTCAAGTCATACTTGATACGAGTCGTTACTT